>PYSQ01000002.1:0-119344 GCA_003049435.1 Nakataea oryzae | reverse complement strand
GAGAAGGACTGGGGGAGCCCGGGGGGGGGGGTGCACGTTGGTGATTGCAACGGTATCGCGCAGCTATGCTTGTGCAAGGCGGGCTGGATTTGTCTTGGAACAGGTAGGTAGTATGGTACTTGACGGTAGACGGATGCACGATGGGTGGTGGCGCGTGCCGCAGACAAAGGAAGGCCCCGCACTGCTGCTCGAGTGATGCAATCCGTCGACTGGCAGACATGTGCGCGGCTTGGCGGAAACCCAGCCCCTTGGTTGGTTGCCTCGGAAGTTCAGTCCAGTCCCTAGGCGGCAGGTGCGAGCGGAGCCCGCCAGCAAATCACTGCGGAAGAGGTGGGTCGCCGGCCCTTTAGCAGCCCCAGCCAGCCAGAAACCCGCCGACGCTTCATGCCGTTACTGCCCTGAACCTTGAGCGTAGTGGAAGGGGCCGAGGCAACTCTAATTTTGAAGGCGAAAGAAGCCGAAAGGGAGAGCGCGGGAGAGAGAGAGAGAGAGCAGAACGCGCGCGCGCACAAGCAAACAAACGACGACGAAGAAAAAGAAGAAGAAAAAAAAGAAGAAAAAATAACAACACTTGAGAAATCAACCGCAAACAAACCCGAGAAGAAGTCGCACCACAGCTGCCACCTGCCGCTGCCGCTGCCGCTGCAGCTCCACGGCATCCCACACGCGACACCCGGCCCGATGCTTTCTGCCACGCGGCGATGGCTGCGCCGGAATAGGACCCCCATCGCCGTTGGCGCCGGGGTGGTGGGCGCCGGCTATGTCGTGACACGCTACGTGCTCGGCAAGATCAGCGACGCGCGCGAGCGCATGAGCAGCGACCGCATCGCCAAGGAGAAGTGAGCAGGCGTCCGCCCCGGAGGAGACACAGCTACACGCGTGCGCGCGACTGCCCTGACTGGCTTGGCTGACCGTTTTCCTGCCAGCCTCCGCCGGCGCTTTGAGCAGAACCAAGAGGACTGCACCTTCACTGTCCTGGCCCTGCTGCCCACGGCCACCACCAACATCCTCGAGGCCATGAACACGGAGCAGATCACCTACCAGATCCAGCAGATGAAGGCCAGGCCGCTCGCCTCATCGGCTCCCCCGAGCATCGCCGACACGACGCTGACCGACGACGACGGCCAGGCCAGCCTTGCCGGCGGCCCGCCGCCGGACCCTTCGCCTGCCTCCGACAGCCCCAAGAGGAAGACCAAGCGCCAGCTCTGGGACGAACTGGCCGTCAGCTGTACGTCTCTGGACACCCAGAAATCCCCCATCCCCTCCCTCCTCATGAGCCCCTTGGCGCTACGTACGGCTGTGCTAACCTCGGCGATCTCATTGTCTCTCTCTCCTCTCTCTCCTCTCTCGCCCCCGCACAGCGATAACGAGGGCCTACACGATGCTCTACACCCTCGCCCTGCTGACCATGCTCACGCGCATCCAGCTCAACCTACTGGGGCGCCGGAGCTACCTGTCGAGTGTGGTGGCGCTGGCCACCGGGTCGGCACAGGCCGCCATCGGGCTCCAAGACAACGACGACGGCGGCACGGACCGGCTATCGTACGGCAGCGACTTTGAGATCAACCGCCGATACCTGGCCCTGAGCTGGTGGTTGCTGAACCGGGGCTGGGTCGATGTTAGGACCCGCGTCGAAGCGGCCGTCGCGCGCGCCTTTGGTCACTTGAGCCCACGCGACGACCTGTCGCTTGAGGCCTTTGGCGCGCTGACCGCCCGGGTCCGAGCCGAGGTTGAGACAGGCGCGGCGTGGCTCAGGTTCCTGCTGCCGCCTGCAGATAAGGAAGAGTCTGTGCTGAGGGAGTCGGGCATCCTGGGCGAGAGCGCAGCGGCCCTTGACGAGAGCGCCGTCGTGGTTCCACCGGCAGCCCCAGCGGTGCCGCCCGCGCTTCGGCGGCTGGTGGACGAGACGTCGGACCTGATTGACTCGCCTTCCTTCTCCCACGTGCTCAGCCTGCTGCTCGACGCCGGCTTCGCTGCCCTCAGCGGCACGGAACTCGCCGAGACGGTGTTTGCGCCGCAGGGCGACGGCCCCGCGCCCACGACGGTGCAACTGCCCAAGATCCTGTCATCGCTGACCCGCCAGGCGCACGCCGTCGGCAGCGGGATGCCTAATCGTTATCTACAGAACATGGAGGCCGTGCGCGACCTCGAGGCGTTTGCGGCCGTCGTCTACTCGAGCAACTGGGAGAACGAGATGAAGGACGATAGCGCCAGCCCTGCGCTGGTACCTGCCGTCCAAGCCTCGTTCGAGGGCGCCTGGGGAAGAGCCACCTCGGAGCGCCAGTCGTGAACAAGCCGGTCGGGGAGGGGGGGGGGCGTGCCTGCCGGTGCCTGCCGGTGCCTGAGGGCCTGCTTGGGTTTCTGATGGCAGATGGTGTTGCTTTGTGCCTTCGGGCCGCGTGCCTGTCTGTCCGCCCAGGCTGTCATCTAGATGAATACGCAGCCCGTCTTTTCCGCGTCTCTTCTGTCTCGCCAGCCAGGCGGCCCGGGAAAGTGGTTTTTTTATTAATGAAAAAATAGAATGTATTCCTTGAAGCTACATGATTGCCAGGACATGCTCAGGACATGCTGTGCAGGCCAGTGACGCCGTGAATTGTTTTCCTCTACTTTGGTCTGGACCCATGCAACATTTACCGTTACGAGAGTCCGGCAAAATGGTCACGTCAGGCCACGGATGAACTGGTCCAGCCCCAGCTCGAAAAGCTCATTCTTGACCCCCTCGCCCCCAGTATGCTCAGCAGGCGACAGGGGATTTTTCACCACTGCGAGGGTCGTGTTGTGCTGATTAGTCAATCTATCCATGGAGGACTGGGAAGCGGCAGGAGGCGGGATGCCCCGGCCAAGGAGAAGGGCCAAGGACAGAAAGAAGAAACAAGGAGAAGGATAAAACAGATACTTGCCGTACTCGACCCAGAGGTTGATGTAGATCTGGTGAAGAACGTTGCGCATGCTCATGCTGGCCGTGTCGGTCAGCAGCACAAAGCGCAGATTGGTTGGCGTTTCGTAGAAGTGAAGCTTGTACTGGGCGGTGCGGTACGCCACAAAGGCGTCGTCGTCGCCGCCTAGCTTGCGCACCATGTTTCGCAGCGAGAAGACGGTGCCAAAGATGAGCTTGGCGTCGTCCTTGCGGCTGTCGCGCGCCGCCTTGGCCCGGCTCCCGCCCATGCCTCCCGCCGCGGCCGCGGCCGGCAGCGGCGGCGCCGACCCGCCCTCGTCACGTGGCGGAGGCAGCCACTGTTTGGTGTATATGCATTCCGCTGCCGTACGCCGCGTCAGTTCGTCTGGCTAGCAATTCTCTGTGCGTGAGACGGTGTGTGTGTGTGTGTGTGTGTGTGGGGGGGTCACCTACTGTGTCGGTCAAATATGTAAAAGGAGTAGACGGCCATGATCAAAAGATGCCAGATAGGCCGCCTACGTGCGCGTCGGGGGCAGAGAGGCGGCGAGAGGGCAGGGACGAGGTCTGATCAAGAGAAGGGATGGGAGTGAGAGCGAGGGTGGTGGGCGCAAGAAGGCAAGAAGAAAACAAAGGCAGGCAGGCAGGCAACTGCTTTCCTAGCTCAGGACTGATGTGATGTTTGCTCATATACTCCTGTTGTTGGTATTTTGAGTCTTTGGGTTTGTTGTTCACACACCCACCCACCCACAGAGACACACAATCACTTGCCCGCTTTCTTTTTCACTTGCTGTTTCCCTCTCTCTTCCCCGCCAGGTTCTTCTTTGTCGAACCCCGCCTCAGGTGTCGCTACTCTTTCCTCGGGCCTGGGGTTCTTATCCCCCAAGCCGCCTACGTGCTCTTCTAGACGAGAGCGGGCAAGATGGCGTTGGGAAAGCAGTCCTGGGACGGAGTCAAAAGCGGCTCTTGGGCATGAATTGAACCGCGACGACATTGGTACGCGAGCGGAGGCAGTCGCAGTTTCCTAGGCTGGCGAATGTCCGAGTGTGATGCCCCACCCTACCCACGTGTCTGCGTGGGCCCGCGGCCCTGGGCCCAACCAACTACCTACGTAGGTACCTATGTAGGTGCCTATGCACATGTGCCACCGAGTCAAGGATCCAGGTCGGGCGACAGGCAAGAGAGACGAGAGTGCGTGGCCAGGATTGTGAGCAAACGGTTTATTGATTCTAGTGTTCTAATTGAGACAGCGACAGCCGCGGGGTTGCAAAACTAGGTGTTGCAGAGCCTTTTTGATGATACCCGTTGGCTAGACCCCGCCAGAGCCTTGAATCCACACACACGTTGGAGGAACCAGGGTATCAAAGTGTGCATGTAAACAGTTGATCCACAGAGGCCAGTCTTGTGGCCAACGGCTTTGCCTGGCCTGTCGGATACCTGATTTTCCGTATCCGCCTGAGAAGGTGTGTACCCAGACAGACACGGAAACGGAGTTATCCCAGGTACCAATAAAATGGTAGATGGCAAGACAAAAAGGCAGCGTTAACCGCATCTGCCCTGCCCAAGACTCGAACCGCAGCCTGCCTAGCCGCTGCTGTTGGGCTGGCGAGCGTTCGAGTGCTGCTGCACCTGCACAGCGGCTGCGGCCTGCTGCTGCTGGGCCAGCAGGATCTGCGCATACTGGTGGGGAGTACCCCCCGACCCAACCATGGGTTTCGGTGAGGAACCCGCCGCGGCGCTCATTGCGTTATTCCTTTGCTGCACGAGACGCTTCTCCAACGAAGCTGTTGCCAGTTGACGGACTTGCTCTGGTGGCATCTGAGGGGCCTTGGCCCGGATCTGTGCCTCTACATGGGCCAGTGCGGCCGACGATGCCTGCTGATGTTGCTGCTGTTGTTGTTGCTGCTGAGCAGTGTGCCCTCTGGCGCTACCCACGCCCAGAAGCGGACTCATAGAACCCCCATTTTGGGCATTAAACGCCATCATGACCTGCCCATTAGCCAGGTAATTCTGTTGGTTATGCGATTGGGCTGCACCGTTGATCGACGCCCGCATACCCGTCGGCGAGCCTTGACCGCCTCGCTGATGCGGCTGGCTTCCTGCCTGGACCGCCTGTCCATGCGGGTGCGTAAGTTGGTGGTTCTGGTGCTGTTGCTGAAGTATCTGTGGCGCTGGTTGGATATTTTGACCATGAGGGCGGGGTTGTGGTTGCGATTGTTGTTGTGGTTGTTGTGGTTGTTGCGATTGTTGCGGTTGTTGCGGTTGTTGCGGTTGTTGTGGTTGCGGTTGTTGTGGTTGCGGTTGCGGTGGTGGTTGTTGTTGTTGTTGTTGTTGTTGTTGTTGTTGTTGTTGTTGTTGTTGTTGTTGTTGTTGTTGTTGTTGTTGCTGAGGTGTTGGTGCTGGAGATTGCTGCTGCTGTGATTGTGGTGGTGGTTGTTGCTGTTGTTGGGGCTGGAGTTGTGTTTGTGATAGTTGTGATTGGGTTGGTGGTGGCGGTGGCGGTTGTGGGTGTTGCTGTTTATGCTGCGACGTCGGTTGTGGCTGTGCCGCTGCTTGTTTTTTCTGCTGATTGTGGGCTTGTTGCTGCTGTGATTGCGGGTGCGTCTGTGGGACGGACGGGTTGCTCTGCTGCCCATGAGGGTGTACATGATGCTGCTGCTGCGGTTGATGATGTTGCTGCTGCTGCTGCTGCTGCTGCTGCTGCTGCTGCTGCTGCTGCTGCTGCTGCTGTAGTACAGACCGTTGCTGGCTCTGTATCCTTTGAGCCTGCAGTAAAAGGCTGATCTCGGCCGGGGTCGATGGGGTTGTGGGCAGCCTGTGTGCAGCCTGGATTGGCATCTGAGGCATACCGTTAACGTGCACTGGGGCGGCGAGACCGCCGCTCCCATGAGGCTGGCGCATCCCCGGCACACCGTTCTGTCCCACCGTTATGGGCATCCTGGGTCGAGCGTGGTGGCCATTAATAGCAAGCTGGGCGGCCATGTTGCCCACGTGCGGAGATCGTACAGCCCCAGTAGCGGCCGCCGCCATCTGCGCCACCATGTGAGCGGCAGCCTGCTGATTCAAGCCAGGCGTGGCTGAGGGCGCGCCGCCTACGCCTGGGGTCGCGGCCATGTTTCCCGTGCTTACTGGCCCGCCCCCTGTCGATGCGCTCGCCACTTGACCTGCGCCTTGTGACCTAGCGGCGAGTGCTTGAGCCTGAGCTTGAGCCTGAGGTCATGAGGTGATGGGTATGTTAGCCACTTGATATCGTGCATATACCACAAGGCTTCAGCCCAAAATCCCACTGCGGACTCGCCACAGCACTTACCTTCCTCTGGGCCTCTTGCTGCTGCTTTTGCGCATACTGAGCCATCCTCTCCGTGAGCTGCTGATCACGCTCGTAGCGCATTAGGCTATAGTCCCTGGGTGTCTTTGTTGGGCCGCGGGGTACTGCTGGCTGCTGCTGCTGCTGCTGCTGCTGCTGTGCCTCATTGGCCTTGCGCGCGGCAGCTAGGGACGCGGCGTGTTGCTGCTTCTGGGCGGTAGCCTCGCGCTTCTTTGCCAGCTTCCGCATCGCATCGATCAGTGTCAAATGCTTCTGGTTCCGGCGCCGCTCGACCCGAATAGACGTCGTAGGTCTCTTGCGGTGGAGCGGCGTCACGGTTCCGTTCTGGGCTACCTGCTGCTGGGCGCTTTGATTCTTGTGTGCGATGGCCATTTGTGCCGCGTCGATACGGTGCTGGTATGTCTTGAAGTATTGCGTCTTGGACATATCGTTGGGCAGGCCCTCAAGGTGCACCCAACGTTCAAAGCATTCCCAGGGGGTTCGGCGCTCGGGCCCAGACGAAAACATAGACTTCGTCGAAAGCATGCTGGAGATGAGCGACCAGTTGTACGAGAACTCGCGCACAAGACTCTTGAGCTCATCATCCTCAGCCCAAGTCCACTGGGACGCGTTGCGTGCCTCGTAGAAGCTCTGGAGCGGCATGGGGTGCTCGGTTGGCGGTCTGAACTGATGGCCCGCGTGTAACCGATCTCGTGTCGCCTTCATGTCGGGGCTGAAGAGCGCAACCGCACATCCCGCCACCCGCAAAGCATCGTCGTTCGGATTCAAGGCAGCATCCGTGGAGCTGTTGCCGCCATATATGATTCCCTGCTCATCCTCCTCGTCGCTACTCTCCTCTTCCAGATAACGATACCGGCTGCGCTTGACCGGAGGTCCGCTCAAGAGGGGCACCAGCGGCCTATCAACATACCTGCTAAGGGGCAGGGCCAGCCGTCGCCAGTGCGCATCCGGATCCGGGTTAGTTACAGTCAATTCCGACTTCTCCGGCACCTGCAGCGGCGTCCCATATAATGGCAGCTCGACAAGCAGCTGGTCGGAGGCGGCAGACCGACTGAGGCCAAACGCGAACTCGTCATCAGGAAGCGCGAATATGGCTGATGGTGCGACCGTAGTGACCAGTCCATCGCCTGACTCAAACTTATTGTGAGCCTTCTGGAAGGGCTCAGGCTGGACTCCCGTGCATTCATCCCCCGCCTTCTCAGTGCAGTTTCCAGGCTGACTGGAAATAGCACTCCGCGGTCGAGCACAAACCTGCAACAATACACGGTCCTCTGGAGTTGCGGCTACCCATTCTGCGCAGGCGGCGGCCAGGCTGCGCGCCGCAGCACGTTTCCACCTGCGCTCCTCCCTGAAATCGGTCCTCATCCATTTCATCTCCTGTAGGAGCACATCCCAGTGAGATGGCGGCCGGACCGGCTCCGGGTATCGTTTAGGCTGTCGCAGCGACCATTTATCGTGCTGCTGGAGGTTGTAGACTCGCCTGAGAACCCGACAGGCCTGATGCTCGATGATCGATAGATGCGCGTCTGGCGTTGACAAAGTCTTGTGCGATTGGTGAAGTTGCGCATCGATGGGCTTCATCCATTTGGCGTTCAACGTGAAGCCCTGCACGAAAAGTGTGGTGAAATAATCCTCGGCCGAAAGATATTTTGGTGTCCGTTTGCCTGCGACGAGAGCCGTCTGATCATTCTCTGCTTGGAGCTTCCTCCTCCTTCCAAATGCCACGATCGGCACCTTACGCCGGGCTCTCTTCTTAGCTCTCGCATGCCGAACTGAGGGTGCCAATGTCCTGCCTGTCAGTGACTCCATATTCCGCGGCTGCTGCTGCTGCTGAGATGGCAACAAGGCAAGTCGCATACTCTCTTGTACGCTTGGCAGAGGGTGTTGGGCGCGGTGTATTAAGTCAGATCCATCCCTGCTTGGTCCAGTTCCGGCCGTTGTTGCGTTGGATGATCGTTCTGTGCCAGCGTTTTTCTGCGAGCCCAAGGAAACGTCTTTGGACTGATTCCTCACGGGACTTTGCGCGGCTGCGGCTTCTGATTTCGGTCGGGTTGAAGCAGTACTGGCAAGGTCGGGGTCAGCTTGGATCCCTTCCTCCGGCGACGGAGAGCATGGCTCTGCGAGCGATTTGGTCCCGACAGCTTTGGGCGCGGAGGTTCCGTCGGATCCAATATGTCCTGGGCTGCATGATCCCGAGTCTTCCATTTCAACATCGTTGCCCTTGACATCCTGGTGTCCTTGCTGGTGAACGACCCTGGTTGGATTGCCCGGGCGGGCGCTGGGTGATCTTGTGTCAGCTGCCGCCGACTCCTGGAGTAGTTGAGCTTCGACTCCGTGGATGCCAGCTGTTCGATCATGTCCGACGCCCATTGAACTGCGAACAAACGTCTGGTCATCAAAGGACAGGATCGGAGTGTGAACCCCATTGGCAGCAGACCCTTCAGAAGGACCCCGGGGGTTGTCCGGGCGCGTCGGCACCGAGACCACCATCTCCGCATCCTTCTCGATATATTGAGGCCCTTCATGGTCAGGGCTGGTATCCGTTGACCCCTCGTGGTTCGCAGGGGTAGCAGCAGTATGGGTCGTGGAGCTAGGAGACGAGAAAGTCTCGTGGTAGCGAAGGCCTTCTGCCAGAGTGGTGCGGGAGTATTGCGCCGCCGAGGAAGATTCCGGGCCCAGTGCCTTCTCGTCGTGGCCCCTGGCCGTCACAACAACATCATGTAGTGGCTCTGATGCGACAGCCTGTTCAGACTCTGCCGGACTGCAGGCTTGTGGCGGGGGGGGAACTGATGATGGTTGGGCTGAAACAGCCGGGGTGCCCGCCAACTGTGTCGAGGGTCGACCATGGAATGGACCTCGTCCGTTGGGGAGCGGTATTGGCGGGGAACGTGCGGTCGAAGGCAGACTCGAGGTAGCTCCGGTGGTCAACAAGCTTGGGTCCGGGCGGCTCGTGTCCTCGCATCCATCGTCGGCCCTCTGTCCTTCAAACGGCGGATGAGAGGCGGCGACGGCGTCGCGTATGTTTCCGCGTGGATTTTCGGCAGATATCCTCACAGTCACGTCGCCGGACGAGATCCCATCTGGCTGGATGAGTGAGGGATGTGGTTTTCCATTGGTAGCCACCGACACGGGTGCAGTCAGCACAGGGTCGCCGGCCAGCGAGGCCGAAAAGGCGAGGAAGCGCTTGACGACGGCAGGAGGCAACTTCCGACGAGACGGGATCGTGTGCTCGCTAAGCCTCCGATTCCTGTGGTGCTAAGTGAGCAAAGGGCATGCATCAAGGGGAAAGCCAGTGATGAGGGCGTCAGGGAGGTGAGGGCGAGACGCACTGCAAGATATCGTTTGCTTGAAGAAACTGTGTTTCGCTCTGCGCTGAAGACGGCAGCGCGCTGTGGAGTGGCAGACCGATCTGCTCGGTCGCGACGGCAAACAGCTCGCAAAGCTTTCGCTTCCTCGAGGCGACAATTGAACTGCGATAGCACCAATACTAAGTTAGTTGGACAACGCAAGACTGTTGAAGTAAGTGTTCGGCGGGGCAGCAGGAACAGGAAAAAGAAGAAAAAACAAGGGCCTGTCTGACCTGCATTCTGCCCGCTTCGATTGCAAGAAGGCTGCGCGGTCAGCGGCCCGGACCTCAGTCATGTCATCGGCGACGGCGACATCCGTTTTTTCATCAAAACGGATGCTTCCCAGGTTCTTCAGAATGGTGGGAAGCTGTGGCAGCAGACAGAAATGATAGAAGCGATCGCGGGTTGTGGGTTTTCAATTGGAAACACCTTGGGCGGCTTGTTCGACTTCCTCGCGACGCCTAAATTTTCATTCCTGGCGAAATCTCGGGTGGAGGAGGTGATGGGTTGGATGAGTGCTGTCCGCAGCCAATGTGTCGAGGCCAATAGCACTAGGCGACCTAGAGTCATGACCCCACGAAAGCACAATGGGTGCCGACAAAGCCCTGGGGCATCGTTGAGAGGGAACATGAACTTGTGCAGCACACGGTATCCACTTTTTGCTAGGGTCACCCAGAGGGATTCGCGCGTGGATAAGATTAAGCGGGACATTCGGTTCCATTGCGGAGCCTTCCCGCTGGCACCTCAACCAACTGCTGAATGCCCCGAAAACATCTGCCTTCGTTGCCTACATAAACCGTCGTCCACCCATATCGCCATTTCTCGCAACTGCCAAACACAAGACTTCAACCCACCCACGGCTATGACTGCCTCTTGACTTGCCGAAATAATAAAGATGACGGACAAACCAGACGCTGCGCCTTCCCGGATTGCCATCAAATTCGGTGCTTCTTCCTCGTCGCGACCAAAGCCAGCATCCTCACTTGGCAAGCGACCTCGGCCGCAGGTATTGCATGCCGATTCAGACTCTGAGCAGGAAGACGAGCGGGCGTCATCCAGACATGAACCGATCGCCGTCATCGCTGTAGCGCCAGGTGCCGTCGGGAATAACGGCCGCGCAGGAAGGCCGCTGAGCATTCCACCTAGGCAAGCCAGTGGTGCTTCCAAACCCGATCGGGGCTTGCAGGGAGAAAGCATCACTGGGAGGCAATCTGGAGCTGACAATGTCACAAAGGATGAGCCAAGCAGCGAAGCCACGGCGCAAGAGCCTCTGCGGTGGGGACTCATGGTGAAAGGCGACCAGAGCAGAGCATCCGATAAAGCACCCGGTTCTCCAATTGCCCCCTGCGAGGATACCACTGCGACTGCTGGCCATGCCACAAGGGGGGATCCGAATTCACCAGTTCTAGCTCCGTCGTCCAAGACGGCAGATGACGAGGCCTTAGATGCTCTGGTCAGCACCAACGACGCCCCAAACATAAGAGGGCGCGTGATCCATACTCAGATCCCCCAGGACACTGAGGAGATGGGCGATGGGGATGCATTCCGACAGTATTTGCGCAAGGCTCCTGAGGCATCTACTTTGGATGAATATGGTGATATGCCTGTCGAAGAGTTCGGGGGAGCTCTGCTTAGAGGCATGGGTTGGGATGGTAAATTGCGTGGGCCAAAGATGAAGGATTATCAAAGACGACCCAACCAAATGGGTCTTGGTGCTAAAAGTTTGAATGGGCGTGAAGATCTAGGGTCTTGGAGTCAGAAGACTGAAAACAAATCACGCCCAAGGGTAAATGAATATAATCGGGAGAGAAGGGAAAAGCGCAAATCTAAATATTAATAAGGGAGGACTTATACATTCAAAAACTTAACAAAACAAGACACCAATTACATATATATGTTTATTTACCCTTTTCAGCCTTTATAAGCCATAGGGAATTTCTGCTAATTTGGTATACTATAGGACTAAAATATTAGGTGCAGGTCGTAACCGAACAAGGACGGCCACCGGGAAGGCGCACGGGCCCCGATCCCCGGAACGCAGCCTCTAGAACGGGCAGGGGGAGTCGCTGTCAGGACGCGGGGTTTCGGCCGGAACGCTTACGGCAAGGGAAATGTCAGGTGCACGGATCCGGCCCAGCGCTTAAAGCGGGGTCAAGCGATATGAAAAATAGGGTTCAGCTGGGAAATATCAGCGAAATACCGGTATTTTAACTGCGATACGCTAATGGAACTAAACTAGATATAGGCAGGTAGCTGCTACGGATATCCGTAAAGGATATAAAAGACTTATAAAGCCGGTCTTTCCATTTTACGAGGGAAAAAAGAAAAAAATGTTAAAAAAGGATAATTTATCTATAATCTTTTATTATTGAAAAAATATTTTCAATAGGATTTTCCCTATATTTAATTATATTTAGCCTTACCGGTAATAATACCACTAGCTTTTAATAATTCTAATACCTATTTTGCCTTTATATGAAATTTCTTTCTAAAATAATTACCCTTTTCTTTTTTAATTTTAATAGGAAAATAAGCCTCAGGTAAATATTAAAAAGGATTAATTAATTAGAAATAAAAACGATTGCGATTTTATAAACGTTGTTAATTACGGCGATAATACCAATGGTTGCGATAATGTTAGGAAGAAACTTCATATAAAGGCAAAATAAACACTGGAATTATTAAAAGCTAGTGGTATTTTTACCGATAGGGATAAACGTAATCGCATACCGGGGAAATCCCCTAAAAAATAATCTTTCAATAATAAAAGTTATCGACGAAAATTATCCTTTTTTAACCTTTCCCCCCCTTTTCCCCCGTAAAGCGGAAAAACCAGCCTTATAAATCCCTTATATTTTTTACGGACGTCCGTATCATGGTTCCGAGCTAGAGGCACGGACCTTATGGCAAAGGGCTGCGCCCCTTATAGCTGAACTTTAAATAAAGACCGATAAGACCCAGCCGCGGCCTACCGTTCCAATTAGTATATATAAGCCTACCATTTCCCTTAGCTAAATATACTAGCGAGCTTTTCCTGGTAAGCATTTAAGTAATTCCATTTTAATACCTTCCACTAATCAGCTTACGGCTTAGCCTTTAATATTTTAGGTGCTTTTTTTTATTCCTAAAATAATTATAATAACGTAACCTAACCCCGCTTATATAGCTAACGGACGTAATACAACGTTTAAAAAAAGCGGAATAACGGTTTATGGAATTAATTACTTTACCGACCAATACCGGCCCGGACCTGAATTAACCCTAATAAATTATTATAGCAGTAAAAAAGAAGCCTTTAAAAGACCCCCCCCGTATATAATAGTAACAGCGTATCGTTTTCTGCGTAAAAATAAAGCGTAATTTATAAATTTAAACGGAACGCCCTATTTATCAGCAATATACGAAATTAATTCGAATTTATTTGGATTTTTTTAATTCCCGGACTTTAAGGAATTATCCGAATATATTACGAATATAACGGTAACGATACGGCGTACAATTTTAATATATTTTTTAATTATTTAATTTCGATTTTCAATAACTTTTATAAAAAATCCCAGGTTTTAGCGCAATTCGAAATAAAACGGATAATTCCCGGATAAATATTCGTATAATTTTATACCTAATTCGAAATATTATTAATAATAGCGGGCGGTTTAAAGTAATTTAACGAAATTAAAATTAATTATTTTCGAAACCGCATTTCTTTTCGTTTACGGAATACGGCCGTAATAGTATAAAACGATATTTTAAAATACGCTTAAATGGTAATGGTATACCGCTATATTACCTAAAACCTAAAAACGATCGATTATAAACGAAAATACCCGTTAAAAATTTAAGCGATAAGGATAGGGGGATAAGGGAACTTTAATAAAAATACGCTAATAATAAAGATAAATGTAACCCGTACCTAATTTGCGGGTTAAAACCGTTTATATGCGACGTAAATTACCCTTAAATAATATTAAATAAAATGCAAATCGGAGGCCTACTTTAAATATAGCGATAGGTTTTACCGGCGTTAAAAATATTCTTTCCGAATGTTTATCTGACCGATAACGATAAGCACCTCTAAAGGAATTTAAAGCTAAAAATAATAGGGAAACGAATAACCCCCGGGCTAAATTTTAACCGGGGGTATAAAAACCCGTACGATAAATTTATAACTAATAGAAAATTTCCTTTACGGAACTGGAAAAAAAAACTATTAATAATTAAAAAAATATAGATAGCCCCTTATTTATTATTTTTGCGTTATTAAATAATAGCTAATTTATCGATATTTTAATAAATTCGGGATATAAATGCTATATAGTAATAAGCGAAAAATACGCTATAAAATTAAACGTAAAAAAATCCGGTTAAAGCGTTTTAAAATATTAAGTACGGTTTTAAGCCGGATTTTTTTTAGTTATTATAAAAATAGCGGAATGCAAAATGGATATCGACGGATAATTAAAACCTATATTATTTTATATAATCCCGGGAATACCTCGAAATGCGATTTTGGGGTTCTTATAATTAAAAAGGCAAAAAGTTACTTTAGACCCGGTTCGGGGCCATTTTTATATTAAATATATAAAAAGGTTCCGGGTAAAAGCGATTTATTAGCGCTTAATAACGGATAAATTTACCGTCCTAATCGGGAATATATTTACCGTAATTTATTACTGTTAAAAAAGGAACGCAGAATTAAAATACGTATTTACCGTTACGTTATTAAGGGAAATAATACGTATATTACAAATAACGATTTTTAAATCGGCTTTAAAAAAACGCTATTTATAAAATTACGGGGATTCGAAAACCTTTTTAACGAATCGCAAATTAATATTTTACCCCTATACCGGGGTATTAGCGATAATTATATTAGGCTTAAAAAAAACGGGAAAAGGAAAACCCCGGAATTACCTTAAAAACAGTTATATAATATACTACGGGATTAATTTTTAAAATTAAGGAAATAAATTGTTAGCCTTATAAATAAAGGGTAAATTTGCGCTAGCTTTTCCCTAATAGCGGTATTAGTTTTCCTAATTAAAAAAGCATCGGGCGGATAGTAATTATATATAAATTACCGAACTTTAAATGCGATTATTAAAATAAATAAATACCCTTTTTTAATAAAAAAAACGTTCCGTTCGGTATTAAGCGCGCGATAATTTACGAAAATGGATATTAAATTGACGTTTTATAAGATCCGGGTTATAAAAAAGGATAAATATTTAACGGCGTTCCGTACCCGTTTTGGCTTTTTTAAATGGCTAATTTACCTATTTAGATTAATTAACGCGCCCGTAATATTACAAAAATATATTAATAATACCTTAACGGATATTTTCAATAATTATATATCGGTATATTTAAATAACGTGCTAATTTATACGTCGGGTTTAAAAAAGGATTATATAAAAAAGGTTAAAAAAATCCTAAAAAAATTACATATAGTTAGCTTTAATTTAAATTTAGATAAATGCAAATTCGTAATAATAAAAGTAAAATATTTAAAATACGTTATTATGGTAAAAAAAAGGATATAAGCGGATTTTAGAAAAATCCGGGCAATTAAAAAATAGGAAGCTTTAAAAAGATTGAAAAGCTTAAAAGGCTTTTTAAGTTTTGCGAATTTTTACCGAAATTTTATCGATAAATATTCCGAATTGGTAGCCTTATTAATATAGCTAATAAAAAAAGGAACTTTATTCGAATGGATAAATAAAATTAATACGGTATTTTAAATATTAAATTTTACATTTACTTAAATTTTAATATTAGCTAAATGGTACCTAAAGCGCTATTTAAAAATAAAGGTAAACTATTCCGGCGAAATATTAAAAGATTACCTTTTTTTAAAAAAAAGCGATAACATTTGGAAACCAATTACCTTTTATTCCGCTAAATTAAAACCCGAATAAAGGAATTATATTATTTACGATAAAAAATTCCTAATGGTAATATTATATTTAAAAGCGTAAAAAGCTGAATTCCGTAACGTACGGGAACCGCTTACCATTTATACCGATTATAAAGCGCTGGAATATTTTTCGAAATTTAAAAAAATAACGGAATACTAAATACGTTAAATTAAAATACTATTTAAATTTAGCTATATTTTCCAGTTTTATTTAAAACGGCTAGTTATTTTACCGGACGCATTTTCCTATAGAAAATAAAACAATACGAACGAAAAGCGTATTACGATAATCTTTTAGCTTATAAAACCAATTACCTATATAACCCCGGTTTAAATCCAAATTAATCCCGTACCAGAATTAATATATTTACCTAAAGGAACTATATTATTCGTTAACTTTTCATTAGCCGAACTTTAAAACGAAACGTTAAAAAACGACCAAATTTATACAGCGAAAAGGGATATGGTTTTAAGCGATATAAAACGGTTTTTATCCGAAACGATAATATAAACGCAAATTGCCAATTGTTCGATTAGCGTATAAAGGGGGTTTTAATATAAAAAGCGCTTATAGTTTTTTACGTAAAAGCTTTTAATTACCGCGGTTTTTTATAAAACCTATATATCGTTATTCGTAAGATATATAGGTTAGGAAAATACGTATTATATCCTATAAAAAATTACTATTAGGACGGGATAATAAAAAATATAAAGCGGTATATACCTAATTATAATATTTGCAAAAAGTTACGCCTTTTAAAATAGCTAAAATAAGGCTTTTTTAACTATTACCGATAACGGAATAATTTTAATTGCAAATTTCAGTAAATTTTATAATAAACCTTTTAAAATCCGACGAAAATTCCTTAAGGTACTTAATAATATTAATAGATAAGTTATCGAAATACGTTTAATTAAAAGCTATAATAATAATAAAAGCTAAAAAATGCGCATTCCGGTTCCGTAATATATAATAACGGTTCCGGGGGTTTCCGAATTCCATTATTTCCGATAAAAAATTGGATTAAATCGGCGATTTTTAAACGGAACTTTACCGTTTTATAGGGACCGTATAGCTTTTCTTTATTTTTTATTACTTTTAAACGGATAGCGGGATAAAACGCATAAATTAAAAAATGCAGCATTATTTCCGTTATTTTATCATTTTCGCCTAAAATAACTGGTTAGCATATTTGGTAACCTGTTAGCTAGCGTTTAATAATAGGCATTTTTTAATTACGGGTTTTAGCTTTAACCGTTTTATTTTAAAGTACGATATTAAAGTAGTTTTAAATAAAGAAATATATATTATTTACCTACCGATAAATAGCAAAAAGCGGGTTACCGCGTTTATAACGAAATTGTAAAAGGGTATAAAGATAATTACGGTTATAGCGGCGTACGTATAACAGAAATAAAAGCGTAATATAAATAAATAAAAGCAACCGGCGGAAAGGTACCAGGTAAGCGATAAAGTTTGGTTTTTTTTACGTAATATTAAAATAAATAGGCCCTATAAAAAACTAGATTAGGTATATAACAAATTTATAATAATAGCGGTCCTTTTTCCTTTAATAATTACGTTAAATATACCTAAAGGGTTATATTTTACTTTTTATATCGAATTGGTAAAACGGGCGGTAAAAACGCGCTTTTTTCCTTATTTGCAAACAATATTAGGCTATTTTTAATATTAATAGCAAACGGTTCCGATAAAAAGCCATACGAAAAATGGGAGGTTAAAGAAATATTTGCGGTACGGAATGCGCTAAAATGTGGAAATTATAAGAGAGCGCTAATTAAATATATAGGTTACGATATTACCGAATGGCAGCTTTTAAAATTGCTTTGAAATATAAAGGCGTTCGACCGTTTCGAAGCTAAATAGGAGGATATATATATAAATAACGGCCCGGAAAGGCGCGATTATAAAAAAAATAACCCGTAATTAAATAAACGCTAATATAATACCGTTAAATTACCGAAATAAAGCTAAGGAATAAAACGAGCTTTATAGCATATTAAAAGCTAGGATTATAATATGCCTTTTTATTATTACCGTCCTTTACCCAGGGAATTCGAAACTTATATATACGATAATTGCGCGTAATATTAGCCCGATACGAAAATAATAGCGAACGGCTACGTTTACGGGAATTAATACGATTACGCCCGAAATTAAAAGGAAAACGAAACGTAAAAGCGATAAAAATAGTAAAGGTAAGGGCGGTAAAGGGAATAAAGGTAATAATATCCGGCGTAAACCTAACGAAAGTTTAGGTAATACCTGATAAAACGGTAGCCATTTAAGCATTTTACGCCCGTTACGCAGTTAGGAAAGCCTTATATTACTAACGCGCAAATTCCTATAAAAAAGGTAAACGATAAGAATAATAAAAAAGGGGAATAGGGAAAGAATGCTTAAATAATATTACCCTATTACTATAATATAATTATCGTTTATATAGTAAAGTTATTACCGCTATTATAACGGGAAAGCGTTAAATTCCTAATTAAGGTAAGGGTATTAGGGGCGGATATAACAGTAATAAAAAGGGCGTAATACGGGCGGAAACGAAAGCGTAACGTTATTTAATATACGCCTAATAAAATTCGGCGGAAAAACCGTACAATACGCTTTAATGCCGGCGGATTTATTGGTAATAACCGTTTTAATAACGATATGCTTACCGTTTAGGATAATTTTGCGTATTTCCCGTTAAGCGTAGCAAAAGGCGGGCGCGCGCGTAAATTTAGCGTTTAAACGGATATATTTAATTTTGCTTTTATGGTAAGGATTATAGTTTTCGGTAAACGTAATGCTATATGATAGCCTACCGTTAATTTTAAATTTATTTATATATGGTTCGCATTTGAATTATTATTATTAAGCCGGCGTTAATTCGTTATCGTCGTTATTATTTTCGATAGCGAAATTACTAATAGCGCGACGGGCGGCGGCCTTTTTACGTTAAAAGGAAAGAAAATTAGCAAATACAAATAGGAGGCGAAATAAAGCCGATTAATATATGCGTTTGAAATAATCGCTATTATTAGGGCGACGTTCGTTATTACTATTATTAGTAGCGAAAGCAGATATTAAGGTAAAAAGCGCGCGAAATGAGAAGAAAGCGGCGTAAAAGGGAGGAGTTAACGTTAGCGTAGCGGAAGGGGATGTTACGGGCTAAGCCGCGAGCCGACTATTAGAGGGTGCCGAAATGGAGTTATTTAAATGCTTACCAGGAAAGGCTCGCCAGTATATCTAGCTAAGGGAAGTGGTAGGTTTATATATACTGGTTAGAACGGTAGGCCGCGGCTGGGTTTTATTGGTCTTTATCTGAAGTTCAGCTATAAGGGGCGCAGCCCTTTGCCATAAGGTCCGTGCCTCCAGTTCGGAACCATGACAAATTTAAGGGTTATCCGTTATTTTCCTATGTACGGTTTTCAGGTTTAGGTTATTTTTACGGGGTTTAGCTTTCTGTTTGTTTTTCGGCTTTATACGTATTAAAATAATTAATGTTAATCGCATATGGCTAAAAAGGAAGCGGGGCCTTATAACGGTCCCTACGCCGCAAAGCTTTAATTACCAGCAGTAACGCCTGTAAAAAACGGGAACCCCCGGTACCTCGAATACGTCCGAAATACGCACGCGTCCCGATATGGAAATTACACGTTTTAACGTTATAAAATATCCGGATATACCGTTAATATAAGGATTAGGATTACCCTTATACGAAAATAATCTAAAACCGCTAATATATATATAAACTTGCTATTTTTCGTACGATGGTAATGGTAAAAAAAAGAAATATTATAAAATAATAAAAATATTAAAGTAATATATATTAATAATACTGCACGTTTTTTTACTATCGTTACCAGATATCTGCTAATAGATTATCTATACCTTAATGGACGAACACTAATCAGTAAATTGATTATTAGCGTATAATCGTACATTTATAAATTAGCAACGTTTATAATAAGCGGTATACTTTCCGATGAAAATTAAATAGAGATTTATATGAAAAGTACCGTGCTATATGCTGGATCGCGAATTTCTAGGAAATTGCAAAAGGGATTAAAAACGAACATTTAAACGAAATTTCTAAAGCTTCGCACGTAGCAAATCTAATTAAATAAGGCGTACCTATTATATACGAAAAAGGACGAAAATTGCACGCTATTATGCATTGTTTTCTTTTTTTTCTTTACCTTTTCGTTTACCATTTCTTTTTATAATAATATTAGCGCGTACGCACTATAGCAATACCAGAAAACAATTATCCCCGGAAACGCCGGCCTTTAAATTACCGGACTTCAAACCTTTACTTATCGATATCCAAAAGTATATCGTATAAAATAACCTTCCAGTTTTAATATAAAAGGAAATCAACTTTAAACTTTAAAAAACAATCCCAAATTTCGTATAACCTAACCGGAAATACCTTAATACCTATTTTATATAAAGCATTATAAAAGCTATTTAACTAAAAATTGAAAGCAAACAATTATAAGATATATTCCGGGAAAAATTCGATAAGAACTTTAGCATTACGATTTTATTAACCGTACGTTCCGGAAAATAATGGTCATATTAATAAAAAAATATTATCAAAACCGATTTTTAAAAGAACGATTAACGATAAGTTTTTCCGGATTTTAAATTGTACGCCTTTAAAATTACCAGCCCGGATAGCACTATTAAAATAACCTACCCCTAATTACGGCCTTGATATTCTTTTATTTATCGAACGGGACTAAATTTAAGGGAAATAATGCGTAATTTTCCTTTAAAACGTATAAAATGATCGAAATACCTTCCTTCCGATCGGTATAAGCCAATTAAAAACCGAAACTATCTTTTTAGGATAAGTGATAACAGACGAAATCCGGATATTCCTATAGCGGTAAATAAAATAACCGGATTATACGGTTAAACCAATCGTAATTATAATTTCCTACCGTTATATAAAGTTATTTTAAAACCTGTAAAAATAGCTAAAATTTCAATATTCCAAAAAGGGTAAAAATCCGTATAAAGCTATATAAAAAAACCGTACGATATTTTATCGGATAAGGTATGCATTTTTACCGGAATATACTAACGTTTTAAAATTAAAAAATATAATATTACGCGGTATTTCCGGATATTTTACTTTGTCGTACGGAAAACTTCTTTATTAACTATATCGGCCCGAATAAACGTTAAAATAAAATATATAACCTTTTTAACGTATATTTTAATTCAAAATTGAATTATAATCTATATTATACCGATTAAATTAATATTACTTTTATACGATAAAAAAATTAATATTTAAATAAAACCTTCTTTAAATAATTGGAATTAGTTTTCAACAAGCTATAGTTCGTATAAAAAGCTTTCGGAAAAGGATACCAAAAAAACAACTTTATATACGATAGTTCTACGAATTTATAAAGGAATACCCGAATTTAAATACGCGTTATTTATATAAAAACCTATATATAAAGCGCTATTTACCGATTTACGTATATTTTTCCAAATAATAATAGCGAAATTTTTATAATAATAATATCTATTCGATAATTAGCCTTATAATGTTAACTATACCGATAGGAAATATTTGAATAATAATTTTCGGTATAGGCTTTAAAAAGTAAAATCACCCCGTATAAACCAGTTTAATAATTATAATATATAATAAACCCTTTTCCGTATAAAGCCCAGCATTTTCCGGATAAAAAAATGCTATATTTATAAAAAGGAAGGGTATTAATTAACCAAATATAACCAAACCGAACGAAATAACGTACGATAGAAATACCTATACTCGTACGAAAATACATTATAGGACGAACCGTATAATAAAAAGCAACAATTGGAAATAATATAATTTTTTTAAATTTAAACCTAAATATATATATATATATATATATATATTGTATAACCGGCGAAAACAAATACAAAAAAGACCGTATATTTCCAGCCAACCAAGTCCTTTTCCAAAATTAATATAGTATAATATATTAAAGAAAACTTTTCGATATAAACGTAGCGGAAATATCGACAGTAAGGAAAGCTTAAATCCTAATTTACCTTGAAAAAACCTTTGTATAGAAATCGATTAAACGCTAAATTTAATAAAAATACGCTTGGATGGAAAAATAACAGTTCGTATAATCGGTATAATAATAATGGAAAACCTATTAGGTAAAGTAATAGATTATATTTTAGATTTACAAACGCCGTTTTTATTTAGCCTATATAATGCAAATAAACTAAAGTCCCTTTTTAATAATACTATAAATAGTACTATACGTAATAATGGTGTAAATATCCTAATTATTAGGAAATAGGAATACCCATTTTTTAATACGGGCCGTACGGAAATTGTAACTTTTTTTATAGAAAAACAACTAAAATACCTTTATCGGAAATTCGGATACCTATATATAAAACACCTTGCATAACTTTCAAAAAAGCAGGATATAGCAATATCTATAAGGAAATTTTCAACCAAATTACTAAAGCTTATTATTACTATTAAGCGTACAACCCGGCCTTTTAAAGATTTAAATTCAATATTAAAAATAACTGCGAATTTAACTATAAAGTAATAATCGATATTATATACCTAAATAGTAAAAACGCACTGTACGTAATCGACGCTATAATATTATTTTAAGCCGCTATTTTCGTTAAATTGATATCCGTATAAGATATATCAAACGTATTATATACGTATTAAATTTATATATATTAGGGATTTCCGGATATTATTTTGTACGATTTGAAAACTAGCTTTTTGTTAGAAATATTCCGGAATAACGCTAAAATCGTAGGAATTATATATAACGAATTCCTAATCGAAACCTATTAGGCAATTGGTAAAATCGAACGAACGTACGTTTTTTTCCGGTAAACGTACAATATCCCAACGGAAAAAATCGGATATTATACGGATAAAAAACCCATTTTACAAAGAGCAGTGAAAATATATAAATTTATTTACCCTGTTCGGCTTATATAAGCCATAGGGAATTTCTACTTATTTGATTTTCTATGCGACTTTAGAAAAACCCTTATCGGGAGAAAATTCGGGTCGCTTCGACCTTTCCGCATATCCGCTATATATTATACAGGTAAATGGAAGGTTTTTCCGTTTTTTCCGTAATTAATATATAAAAAAGAAAATTAATATCGCTAAATTACGGTATAATTTCGGCGGATAATTATCGGGTTTTAGTATTATCTTTAAATGGTTACCGCGGTTTTTATGAATATTTTGGGGTACGGTTTCCCCCGGGTCCGGTAGGCGCGTTTCGTGCTTTCCGTATTTAGACGCGTCATTATATACCTTCCGGATCCGGTTAGCTTTCCCTTTATTTACCTTCCTAATATTAATTTTTTTAAAGCCTATCGGTTTTAACCTTTTTTTTTCCTATTAACCCTAATAACGGTAATAATAATAACGATATTAATAGTTACGGTATTGAAATATTTTATTTTTTTCCTTATAACCCCTTTTTGATTTTCCTTTTCGCGTTAACCCTTTTTAGTTATTTTGCCGTAATTTATTATACCGTTTAAACGTCCAGCTATCGCTATATTTAAATTTATACCTACTAAAAACGGTTAGCTAAAACGGCTAAAGTACGGCGTTAAGCTAAACGTGTGTAAATCGTTTTTTTTCCTTTCCGTAGGTTTTTTTCCCGCGGTAACCTTACGCTAACCCCTTTTAATATATTTACCGGTAATAAAAATTGCGTTATATATTTCCGTATAATATTACGGTCCTCTAAATTAAAAAAGTGCTATATTTACGATATAAATATATCCTTTAATTTATATAAATTACTGTTTTACGATTTCGTTAATTCCTTTTTTAAATTCCCAATTTAAAAAATGCGCTTATTATCGGGATATTAAAAAGTTTAATGAAACGGATTATAATACCTTTTGCGCTATTTATCGGTATCGTAAATAAACTAGCGATTTTAAAGGTAATACCTAAATTATAAGTCTTTTTTTCCCTTCTTTTTCGTATTATAATTGCCATTCGGTCGCTAATATTTTACTAATGGCCCGGGTACCTTAAAGCCCGAAAAAATAAATTATTTAAAGAATTTTACGCCGTTTATAAGACGTATTTACCTAACGATTTAGCCGTAATTTTCCTTTATCCCGAAAATAACGCAAATATAATAGCTGTTTACCGTAATTTCCATATAATAATATTTAGCGATATAAAAAATAAACATTTTTAAACGGAATATTTGCGTATTACCGGGAAAAATAACGAGATTAATGCGTTAATAGTTAACCCCGTTATTATCGCCTTCTCCGTAAAGCGTAAAAAATCAATCGCATTATGGCGATTTATTACTAAAATTTACCTATATAATTACGGCATCCTTTTCGCTTTTATGGCCGTTTTTTCCGCTAATAAACGTCCCGCTAATAAAAGGCTTATAAAAGGGCCTATTTATAATTTTAATTCGGATATCGTTATTACTGATAATAAAATAAGAAAAAAGGAAAAAAAGGATAACGGTTACGGTAAAATTACCGAAAAAGGTAAAAAAAAAGGGAAAAAAGGAAGGAAAAAAAGGTAAAAAGAAAAAAAAGGGGAAAAAGGGGAAAAAGGGGAAAAGGGGGATAAAAAAAAGGTAATGGTAAAAACGTTAAGGTTATAAAGGGTAAAAATGGAAAATAATTCTAATTGTAATTTTCCCGGTATTACAAAATCGGCGCTATTTCGTAGGTGTTTTTGTATTTAAGCTTTTTAATACCTAATAAATTTTGTTTATTTTTTATATTATTATTATATTAGTAAATATAGGGATTGCTTTTCGCTAAAGGGTTATTGTAAGTTATATTTAGGTTAGCTTAGCCCTTTAAGCTTTCTTTTTTACGGGGTTTTATAAGTTTCGCTTTTCGGGGCTAAAGCCGGAAACTTTTTATCCCTTTTCCAGGTACGCCGCCCCGTTACAGCGACCTTTTTTTCCTTTTTTTTCGTATTTTTATTTCCCATTTATTTATAATGTTTATTACGAAAGCGTAATTAAAAATTTTCCATATTTTTATAAACCAGTGTATAACGGTTGTTATATTTTTTTAATAATTTAACGCCGTTACCGATATATTTGGTATTTATTAAAAAAAGCTTTTCCGTTTTTCGGTTAAATTTAGGCAATTTTTTAGCATATATGCTATAATTTCCGGGGTTTAGCCGTAGGTATACATTTCGTTTACGCTAGGGATTTTCCGTAACGCTAAATAAACTTTTAGCCTTACCCTTTCCGTTTTTAATTAAATTAAAAGGGAATTTTCAGCTTTATAAAAATTACGGTAAAGTAATAGCCTTTTTTCGCCCGGTTTATTTTAAGTAATTTCCGTTTATTATTTAATTTTCGGTATGTAAATTTACTATCGGTTATATTAGTTTTCCAAAATTACCGTATTAGTTAGGTTTTCGCCGATCTGATTTAATACTTTTTCCTTTTATTTTTCCCTTTTCGGGATCGTTATAATTCCTTTACGCTATAACTTTACTTTTACCGTTCGGTATATAAAATTTATTTTATTTTGTATTTTATTTTTTCGTAGCGACTTTTTGGTTATCCTACCGTTTAGCTAAATTTCGAACGGAAAAACGAACGTTTCCATTTCGAATAACCTATAAAAGGTACCTTTATAAACCTTTATACCCTTTTTTAAATATTTACTTTAGATTTTCGCAAAGATTTTTGCCGTTTTTTAAATCCTTTCGAAATTGCGTTAAATTTATGGTAAGTTAAAACGGTAAATCTTATTATTACCCTAATTACCGCCAAATAAAAATACCTTTAATAAACGTCAGTTGTTAGGTAATTACAGTTAAATATATAAAAAATAGCTGCTAATATATCATTTTTTTTCAATTTTCGTTATATAATATATTTAAGCCATTTTCGAATTTACTTATAATCCTAATATCCGTACGCTTTTTTATATTCCTACGGGCTTTACCGTAATTTTTCCGAAACATAATAAAAAGGTAAAGGGGGCTTTTTTTCCCTAATTATTTATAACAGCTAATATTTACCCGGGTCGAACCGCGCCCCGAGCTTTTTTACCTATAATAAATAATTTTAATAAACCGCTTTTAGCGTTTTTACCGCTTTAATCGTATTAATATTAAAATTAAAAATATTAATATCGTTTACGAACCTAATTATAGTTATTTTTTTATTTCTTTGGCTTTTTATATAATCTTGCGGTATATAAGATAAATAATATAAAGGAAATAATAAAACCTTACGGTATTTTATTAAATATTCGTAACGCTTTTAAATTTTTAATATCGAAATGGAAAGCTGTTATTTTATCGTTAAAAAAGTTTTATAATAGCTTTATAACCTATTTTGGATATGCGAATTTTTTAAATTCGTTAAAAAGATATATATATAATACCGTATCGAAAACCCTATTAATATCGAACGAAAGTAAGCCAATTATTATTTTCGAATTTTATACCGTTACGATTATTTCCGTAACTAATTTTATTACTATTTCGGTAAATTTGTATTATCGGTTATTTATTTATTCGTCGGATAATAGCGAATAGGTTTTTACGGCATTACAAATCTTTTTTACTAGTATTTTTTTAGCGTTTTTTTTATTATTTCTAATAAAGCTATCGGTTGTTACGTTCCGATTATATGCGGGTTTTTCCTAGGCTTTTATAGTATTATAGTCCGTAATTTCCGGAATTTCGCTAGGTAATAGCCGAAACGTATATACGCTATAAATAGTTCCGCAAATATTTCGAATAAAAAAGGGCTTATAATTAAAAGGCTACCGGTAAGGATTCCGGTTAGCTTTAAAGCTTTGTACGGGTTTATTTTTTTAGGGTTTTTTTTATATCCCCGTTTATTATTTTACGGCGAATTTCGAATCTCCCTTTATTTTTCACTTTTATCGGGTTATATATATCGATATTTTAACGGTCGATTTCGGGAAAAACTTACCTTTAAAAATCGCTTTTTTTACCTTTCGGATTACGGTAATTCCACTTTTAAATAGCTTTAGCGTCGATAAAAAAAGGGGTAATAAAAGTAAATAGCTCCGGTTTTTCGCTTATTTCCCTATCGATTATATACTTTTCGCTTTTTTTTTATTTGCCTTATATATAGCTATACGGTACGTATATTTCGCTATTTTTTACTAGTTTTCTTTTTCGCCTTTATCGTTTAGCGTATTTCTATTTTCGTTTTTTTATACGTAAACGCTTTTATTTCCCTTCCGTTTTATATTTTTCACGGAAAAATTGCGAAATTTTTTCGTTTTATTAATTATATTTTCCCAGTTTTCCTTTTACTTTTAGGACCGTTAGGTTTCGTATTTCGAAAATCATTTGTAATAGTTTATCTATTTTAAAGTTAATCGTTTTAGGGTTATAAAAAAAGGTCCGCGCTAGTTTTATTCTTTATTTAGCGAAAGCCTTTATAGCTTTTTTATTTATTTTCCGCTAATTTTATTTTTTTTCCGTTTTTTTATTTAATTTTTTCGTATTTTTCCGGACCGTTATTATTATCCCTATATGGTTATTACCATTTTACCGCTATTATTTTAACTTTCCCGTTTAAATATCGTTAATTATTTATGCTAAATTTATTTTTATATTTTTATAACCCGTTATTAATTTTATAAAAATATTACGGTAAATAAATAATTGTATTTTCCAAATATCTATTAATCCTATTAGTTTAGCCGTTCCGGTATGTATCGGAATGTTTCTTTTCCGTTTAATTATTTATCGGTTATAATATAGGTTAAAATCCCCGATCATTACGCTATAGCTTTTTAAAATAATATCCGTAAAAATATTAAAAGGGGTTTTCCAATCGGTTATTGCTATACTTTTAAACGTTAATAAGTATATTAACCAAATTATTATATTACAATTTTCAATTCCAATTTTTATACGGCACTAATCTAATATTACCTTATAATTAACGATATATAACGTTAATTTTATATAAATAATTATCTTTATTATTAGGGTTTCCGGCTGGTTATTTTCGCTATTTTTAGTTTTACCCTATTCGTTACGGGATTTCCGTTTCCCTTTTTCGTATATATATTAGTTAATCCTTTTCCCGGTTTATTCCAGGCATTTTATCGTTCCTGTTTTTATTTTAGGGGGCTTTTAAATCGCTAATACGTTAAAATTACTACTTTTCGCTAATAGCGCGTTTAAAAGCCCTGGTTTTTTCCCTATATTTTACTGTAAAATTTTTAATATATAAGGTTAAAAAAGGTTAAGGTTAGCTGCGGTATATTATTTTATAATCTAAAATGGGTTTTTTTTTCGGTAAGTTCGTTTAGCGGCCGTTATAATATAACGGTAATAGTTAGCTACTTAAAAAAGCTTTAAATATGCTATTATCGGCGTCCGCTATTAAAACGGCCGTTTTAATCGGTTTTCCGGCTTTTCGATTGCTAACTGCTTTTATTAAGCCTTTATTTTTATTTTTACCTTTTACCTTTTAGTTTCCGTATGGCGGGTTATTTTCCGTTATTTCCGTAATTTTTTAGATACCCGTTTTTATTAAAGGTTAAACGAGCTTTTATAAGACCGTTAACGTTATTATTTTTTCCTTTTTAAAAGGAAAGGGCAATAGCGTTATTATCGGTAATATTAATATCGGTATATATTAAAGGGGCTTTTATAAAATAATTATAATTTATCCGCTATATTTTGCGAATTTTTTAGGTTTCGAATATTAAATTTCCCTATTTTTTTGCTATATATCCCTTTTTATTAGGCATTTTTAATAGTATAATAAATAAACTAACCGATTATAGGGTATGTAAAAGCCGTCGTTTATGCTTCCCGGGAATTTCCTTTTAGAATTTCCCTTTTTTTATATTTATCATTATTATGCTTTTTTTTACATTACGCGTATTTCGTTTCCGATTTATGTTAATAGCTTTTATAGTCCTATTATTAATATTAATAATATTAGTATATTATTAAATTAAAGTTATAAAAGCGGTATTAATACGTCGCATTATCCCATTTTAGGAAATTCTTTTACAATTAAATTGCTTTTTTAAAGTTTATAACCTAAATAAACGCAATTATAGCCGGCCTATTGCTTTACCGCTTTTACGCTATTACCGTTAGCTTAATAACCCCTTTTACGCCGTTTTCGGTATTTAATTATCTAATTAAGTTAAACCCGAATTTTATATAACTTCCTTTATTAAAAAGGGGTTAAAAGGAATCCGATAGGAACCCGGTCGCTATTACCGTAATTGTTAGTTTTTTAATATAGGCTATTTATTTTCGCTAGTTTTTAGCGAACGCTTTATATTATAAAATCGGTTTAACTTTTCCGCTATTCGGGTTTAGGGGTTTTTTCGTTTTATTTTCTGCTTTTAATCGGAAATTTGCATTTTTAAAATGGAACTTAATATTTCCTAATAAATATTAATAGCTCGCTATTATATAACCGGGATTTATTATTCGGTTATATATTTCGATTATTTACCTTAAGGTTAATTTTTGGATATTTTCCCCCTTTACGATTGTAAAAACCTTATCGTCGATAATTAAAAATGGGGATAAAAGTTTCGTTATATACGGATTACGCCTATTAGTTTGGGAAATTACCGCGATTTATTCCTAAATCTGTATTTTTTCCTTTATTATCTTTTTCGAATTTGTTTTCCTTTTTATCCGTTCGAAAGCCGTAATAATTATGCCGGTTACGGTAGGGTTATTAATACCGTATTATTCGGTTATTTCAGTTAATTGGGTTATAATAGCTTATTTGTTTAAACGGTAAACGAAACCCGCAAATAAACGGCCGGTTACGCTTTCCCTTTTTCGGTTATTAGCTTTTAAAAGGTATTTTTTCGCGTTTTTAACGAATTCCCCGATAAATTTAAATAGCTTATTCCTCGTTACAATATTTATTCCGGGTAATGCGCATTTTTATTTGGTAGTTCGTTCCGCTTAACTCGTCGTTTCGGTTATAATAGGGAAAGCTGTAGCTTTTTTTTCAATTAGCGCCGTAATATCGCCGGGATTTACTATCGAGCGCGTTGCGCCCCTAAGGGTAATTAATGCGCTTTATTAAACGGAAGCTTCAAATTCGTAATGCAGCGGCTGGTATCGGGTTGCTAGCCGTTTTTTGTTTTTTTTCGCCTATATAAAATATATCATTAAAAAGTTAAGAGCTTAAATTTTCTATTAATATTTATTTTTTATTTTTATTCCAATTATAAACGCTATTATATATTTTTTAATGTATATGTTTATTTTGCGAATAAAAATCAGTTTAATAAACTTTTAGTACCTGAATTTTAATATTAAGGAAACTTTTCCATAAATGGATAAAATTAGATTTAAAATTTGAAATTCTAAATAATTTCCATTTGTTAACCGAATAAAAATATGAAATAAATTATAAATAGTATATATATTTTAGAAATTAAATTAAAAAAAGGTATTTAAAAACGGTATAAAATAGCTACCTAAATCATAATCAATTATTATTTATTAATTATATCAAATTAAAAATGAGGCTAAAATACGCTTATAATAAGGAAGCTTTGAACTTTTCAATAGTATATTTTCTATTTTTTTTTGGACATTTGGTTGCTTTGTTATATTTGATTGAAATATAAGTGTAATGTGCGAGGTGGGTTAGCAGGTGGAAAAATTACCGATACTTTTGTCTTCCGACTGTAGCTTTACGCTTAATACCTATATTTTCGGTACCTTTAAAATTTACAATCGAAATTAATAGATACGTATAAACGAAAAGAATAACACTAATATGCGTAACCTAATCACCCGTATTTTCTAACGCGAATCCTATTTTCGTACGATTTTAATTAAACCCCGCAACTAAGCTATACGTCGCTATATTAAAAAATATAATAATTTTCGGTCGGTTTTTTAATTTTTGCAATGCGTACGGCTTTAAGGGTTTTAAAACAGCGTTTATTCGTTATACATTTAATAAAGCTATAGCGATAAATGCGATTATTATCGTATGGGTTTGATTTTTTTTCGGATAAATATAATGGTTTTTTTTCCTAGTAAAAGGAATATTCGTTTTGGAAAAGGGGCAAATAGTACGGCTGGTATACGTAAAGCTTTACCTAATATCGGAATTGCATTTGGTTTTATAATTTAGCTTAATTGATTTATACGCTAAAGGTCTTTTAGGTTTTTTTTCAGGTTTATATGTAATAGGGTTTTTTCTTCTTTTTTAGGATTTAAAAAATAACTAGGCTTTGTACGTAGTAAAATAAAACATAGGAAAGCCGTTCTTTTAATTTATTTCTTTTCCTTTTTTATACATGCCTATATGCGGATTATCGTACAGTTTATTATAATTAAAGCTGCTAAAGTTCCGGTTAGGCTTTTTTTGTTAAGGTATTTGCCGTTAATTTAGCGAATTTCTTTGATTTTTCGATGTTCGTACGACTTTCGGAAAGATATAATGTCGATTATTAGTTTTCTTTTGTTTATATTATTTAATTTAACTAAACATTTGTATAATAATAGGGAATTTATATAAATAACGGTTTTAATGCGTGCGAAATTTAGGGATCCTATAAAATGAATAATGGTCAACCCTAATACGAAGCTATTTTCGAATTTTATTATTATATTATAAAGTTCGCTAATTAGGACGTTTCGACTACCCTTTTACATTTTATTAACAATTAATAGAAAACATTCCCTTAAAGGGTGAAATTCGTTTCCGTAAAAGCTGTTACGGGCTAAGCCGCGAGCCGACTGCTGGAAGGTGCCGAAATGGAATTATTTAGATGCTTGCCAGGAAAGGCTCGCTAATATGTCTAGCTAAGGGAAATGGTAGGCTTATATATACTAATTAGAACGGTAGGCCGCGGCTAGGTTTTATCGGTTTTTATTTAAAATTCAGCCATAAAGGGCGTAGCCCTTTACTATAAAATCCGTACCTTTAGCTTGGAACTATAATAAAACCGCCTTTTCCGGGGCCGTTTCCGGGCCGGGCTGTACCGTTTCCGGCCTTTCGTTTTTTATTTTCCTTTAGTAATTTAACGCGGTAATCGTATTTACGGTCGGAAAGTGCCGTACTAAGGTTTTTCCGTATCCGGTACGCTATTTTATTAGTATACGGCGTTATTAGCTTATTGGGGCGTTATATACGCTTTAGGTATATGCGTGCCTTTTTTTTATTACGGACGTATTCTAATGCTTTCCTTTTCGGGATTGCCGCGTTTTTTAAGCTTTTCCTATACGTTTGCCCGCTTTATATATCGGGCCCGAACTTTTTCCTTATAGGTAAAATTTTCCTTTTTTTTCCTACCTCGTTCTTTTCTTTTCTTAATATTACGCCTTTTCGTTTTTTCCGTTTTTTTTCCGCTATACCGATATTAATTTTTCCCATTTCGCGCGCTTTTCGCTTTAATATTTGCTTTTACTATTAATAATAATAGTAACGAACGTCGCTTGAATAATAGCGCTAATTTCGAATATATATATATATTAATCGGTTCCGTTTCGTTTTTTATTTATATTTGCTAATTTTCCTTCCTTTTTAGCGCAAAAAGGCCGCTATTTATTGCGCTATTAGCGATTTTACTATTAAAAATAATAGCGACGATAATAAATCGGTTCCGGTTTAGTAATAGTAATTTAAATGCGAACCATATATAAATAAATTTAAAATTAACGGTAGGCCATTATATAGCATTACATTTACCGAAAATTATAGTTTTTACCATAAAAGTAAAACTAAATGTATCCGTTTGGACGTTAAATTTACGCGCGCGCCCGTTTTCCGTTACGTTTAGCGGGAAATGCGCAAAATTATCCTAAATGGCAAATATATCGTTATTAAAGCGGTTATTACTAATAAATCCGCCGGCGTTAAAGCGTATTATACGGTTTTTTCCGCTGAATTTTATTAGGCGTATATTAAATAGCGTTATATTTTTATTTCCGTTCGTATTACGCTTTTTTCCGTTACCGTTATATTTGCCTTTAATATCCCGACCGCCCCCGCTATTTTTAATACCTTTGCGTTAATTGGGAATTTAACGCCTTTTTATCGTAATAGCGGTAATAATTTTATTATATAAGTGATAATTGCGTTATAATAGTAAGGTAATACTATTTAGGTATTCCTTTTTTATTTTCCTTTTTTTATCGTTTTTACCGTTTACCTTTTTTATAGGAATTTGCGCGTTAGTAATATAAGGCTTTTTTAGTTGCGTAGCGGGCGTAGGGTATTTAAATGGCTACCGTTTTATCGGGTATTACCCAGGCTTTCGTTAGGTTTATACCGGGTATTACTGCCTTTATTCATCTTATTACCCCTACCCCTGCTACTTTTGTCGCTTTTATGCTTCGTTTTTACTTTAGTTTTAGGTATAATTATGCTAATTCCCGTAAGCGTAACTGTTCGTTATCGCTTTTATATCGGGCTACTATTACGCGCAATTGTTATATATACAAATTTCGAATTTTCCAAACGGGGGACGGTAACGATAAAAAGGTATATTATAATCCTAATTCCTAATAGGTTATAAAACTCGTTTTATTTTTTAGTTTTATTTTAGTAATTTAACGGCGGTATATCGGTATTTATTTAATTACGGGTTATTTTTTTTATAACCGCGCTTTTCTGGGCCGTTATTTACGTATATATCCCCCTATTTAATTTCGAAACGGTTAAACGCTTTTATATTTTGGAATAATTCCAAAGGCTGCTATTCGGTAATATTATAATTTATATATTTAATTAGCGTTTTCCTATAATTTCCGTATCCTAGCGCATTCCGTACCGTAAATATCTTTTCAATTTCCCATTTTTCGTATGGCTTTTTATCGAAATTATTTGTTATTAATATTAAAAATAGCCTGGTATCGCTTATAAATTAAAAAAGGAATGCGTTTTTTTACCGCCCGTTTTACCAGTTTAACGTAAAAAATAGGGTATAACCTTTTAAATATATTTAGCATAACTGTTAAGGGAAAAAGGACCGCTATTATTGTAAATTTGTTATATACCCAATATAGTTTTTTATAAAGCCTATTTGTTTTAATATTACGTAAAAAAAGCTAAACCTTATCGCTTACCTGATATTTTTCCGCTAATTACCTTTATTTATTCGCATTACGCTTTTATTTTTATTATATATATACCGTTATAACCGCAGCTATTTTTATACCTTTTTACAGTTTTATTACGAATATGGCATCCTGCCTTTTATTATTTATCGGTAAGTAGGTAATATATATTTTCTTATTTAAAACCGCTTTAATATCGTACTTTAAAATAAAACGGTTAAAGCTAAAACCCGTAATTAAGGAATTTCTATTATTAAACGCTAATTAACAGGCTACTAAATATATTAGCTAATTATTTTAAACGAAAGTAATAAAATAGCGGAAATAATGCTGCACTTTTTAATTTATGCGTTTTATTCCGCTATCCGTCTAAAAGTGGTAAAAGGTAAAAAGGGGCTATTCGGTTCCTATAAATCGGTAAAATTCCGTTTAAAAATCGCTAACCTAATCCGATCCTTTATCGGAAATAATAAAATTCGGAAACCCCCAAAACCGCTATTACGTATCGTAAAACTGGAATGCGTATTTTTCGGTTTTTATTATCGTTATAATTTCTAATTGGATATATTTCGATAGTTTATTTATTAATATTATTAGGTATTTCGGGGAATTTTTAGCGGGGTTTAAAAAATCTAGTATAAAATCTATTAAAATTTGCAATTAAAACCGATCCATTATTAGTAATAATTAAAAAAAGCCCTGTTTTAGCTATTTTAAAAATCGTAACCTTTTACAAATATCGCAATTACGTATATACCGTTTCGTATTTTTTACTATCCTATTTTAATGGTAATTTTTTATAGGATATAATACGTATTTTCCTAACCTATATATCTTACGAATAACGATATATAGGTTTTATAAAAAACCGCGGTAATTAAAAGCTTTTACGTAAAAAGCTATAAGCGCCTTTTATATTAAAGCCCCCTTTATACGCTAATCGAACAATTAGCAATTTACGTTTATATTATCGTTTTAGGTAAAAACAGTTTCCTATTATTTAAAACCGTATCCCTTTTCGCCGCGTAAATTTGGTCGTTTTTTAACGTTTCGTGCTAAAGTTCGGCTAGCTAAAGGCTGGTAAATAATATAGCTTTTTTTAAATAGGTATATTAATTCCGGTACGGGATTAATTCGGATTTAAACCGGGGTTATATAGGTAATTAGCTTTATAAGCTAAAAGATTATCGAAATGCGCTTTTTATTTATATCGTTTTATTTTTTACGAAAAAGCGCGTCTAGTAAGGTAATTAACTGTTTTAAACGGAACCAGAAAGTATAGCTAAATTTGGATAGTATTTCGGTTTAACGTATTTAATGTTCCGTTATTTCCCTAAATTTCGACAAATATTCCAGCGCTTTATAATCGGTATAAATAGGAAATGGTTCTTATATATTACGCAATTCGGCTTTTTATACCTTTAAATATAACATTACCGTTAAAAGTTTTTTATTATAAATGGTATAATTCCTTTATTTAAGCTTTAGTTTAGCGGAATAATGTCAGGTGCACGGGTCCGGTCCAGCGCATAAAGCGGGGTCGGGCAATATAAGGCTAGGCTTAACGGCAAATATCAGCAAAGTACCGGTATTTCGACCGCATTATACTAACAATATTAAATAGAAAAAAGGCAGGTATCCGCTACGGATATTCGTAAAGGGGGATATAAAGGACTTATAGGAACGGCTTTCCTACCCGACGAAAAAAGAAAGGGAAAGTCAAAAAAGGATAATTTTTAATTACAAACCCTATTATAAAGGAAACCCTTTCCTAAAAAAGATTTCCCTTATAATCGATTACGTTTAGCCTTATTAATATAAATACCGCTAATTCCCAATAAATCCCAATACCTATTTTGCTTTTATACGAAGTTTATTCCTAATATAATTATCCTTTTTTTTTATTTTAATTAGAAAGTAGGCCCGGAATGGATATTAGGAAAAACCGTTTAATTTAAAATGGAATCGATTGTAATTCCGCAAACGTTATTAAATTCGGCGGTAAAACCGATAACTGTAAAGCCCGCCGTTAGCGAAAAGATTTCGATATTTAAAAATACCGGAAATATTTTACAAATGCCTATCAATTTCGTTTCGTTTAATAATATAGCGATCGAAACGTTGGAAATTTAATTTATAGCTAAAGTAATGCGTAAATAACGGATCGAAAATATCCGCAGGTTTATATAAGGAAAGCGACCGTTCGGTAATATAGGTATAAATAATAGAAATACCGGTAAATACCGAAAAGGTTTTTCGTAAAGTAAGGTTACCTTTAGGGTACTTACGTTAAAAAAATCCGCATTTTGGTAAAAAATCGCCCATAATGTAAATAATTACGAATTTATTTTTAAAACCGAAAAAAGGAAATATAATAAAAATCGGGTAAAGGTTTAAATAATTTCCAGTAATTTTAATAACCGGAAACGGTTATAATAAATAGCATTTAAATTTATAAATCACCCTAATAGCTTATTATAGCCTATTTAAGCCGATTTTATTAAATAGCTTAAGGTAAAAACCAAAAACCCCGATATACAGATGCTTTAAATATTTGAAAAGTTCGTAAAAATTTCCGGTATTTTATAAAAGGAACATAAATCGTTCGAAACTTTTAAAATCCGTTAAAACCTAACGGAATTCGACCTTTTAAAATTAGCTTTTAAATAAACCAAAATTATAATTTTCTTTTTAAAATTCCAACCGGAAATTTACTAGGAAATAATATATAAAAGGCTGCCTTATACGATAGCGGACCTATAAATAAAAGCTTTAAAAGCCGAATTAATATTAGGGAAAAGCGGGAAAACCTTAAGGGCTATAAATATTCCATTTATTCGGAAAACGGTTAATTATTATAAATACGGGTAATTAGGGCATATTATAACGGTATATTTAACTATACCTAGCATTATACCATTTACTAAAAAAACCTAAGGATTTACCTAAAGCGAAACTAAAAAAAGTTCGATATTTATTGCTATAAATATAGGAAACCGGGATATATCCGACCTATATATCCTAAAAAAAGCAGAATTTCCGTAATTAGCTCGATACTGTTATTACCGTAATTATATACGGGTATTTAAAAATACAACCCGACGGTTAAAATCTGGTAGGAAATTAAAGCGTATATCCGGATTAATAAATATCAGGTAAAAGTAAAAACATTTATCAATAATAGGAACGATATTAACCAAATACATAATAACTTATTCCGGTTTAAAAAAATATTAATACCGGATAAAGGCTAACTATCGTAATGTAACTAAAAGCGAAATATACCCATTTTAAGTATTAGAAAATATAAAATACGGATTACGGATAGCTAAAAAATTAGCCGGGAATTAATAATAACTTATATGGTAATCCCTAAAAATAATTATAATATTACGTTAAATATACCTTAATTACGGCAAAAAAATATTCGGGTTCGGTTTAAAAACCTAAAATGGAAATTTCCGCTACCTTTTAAAAAGATTAAAATAATATCGCTCGAAATGGTACGGGGAATAATTTAATTAAAAGCAGGCTTTACGGTTATAAAGGCCGTATTAGCCGAAATACCGGAAAATCCTTTCGATAAATTAGAAATATTCCTAAAATAGGTTAAAGGAATAGTAATACGCTATATTTGCTTAATTAAATCGGACTTTTTACCTAGTTATATTAATTGGGATTATACGATTAATTTAAAAAAAAACGATACCCTTTTACGGGAGCATTTACCTTTTATTAGAGGAGGAATTTAAAACTTTCCGGGAATACCTTAAAAAGGCTTTAGTGAAAGGATAAATCCGCTATTTAATAAGCCTTATAAACGCCGGGATCCTATTTATATTAAAAAAAGATAGGATATTACGGTTTTACGTTAATTACCAGGGATTTAATAAAATTACTAAAAAAAACCGGTTAATATTACCGTTAATCCCGGAAATTTTAAACCGGGTATCGGGAAATCGGTATTTTATTAAATTGAATTTGAAAAATGCCTATTGTTACGGGCTAAGCCGCGAGCCGACTGCTGGAGGGTGCCGAAATGGAGTTATTTAGGTGCTTGCCAGGAAAGGCTCGCCAGTGTACCTAGCTAAGGGAAGTGGTAGGCTTATATATACTGGTTGGAACCGTAAGCCACGGCTAGGTCTTATCGGTCCTTATCTGCAGTTCAGCCACAAGGGGCGCAGCCCCTTGCCACAAGGTCCGTGCTTCCAGCTCGGAACCATAACACCTATTACTAATTGCAAATCCGGTAGGGAAATAAATGGAAAACTGCGTTCCGTTATAAATACGGATATTATAAATATTTAGTAATACCATTCGGATTAGCGAACGCCCCGGTAACCTTTTAAAAGTTTATTAATATGGTTTTCGGGGATTTAATTAATACCGTTTGTATTATATACTTAAACGATATCCTAATTTTTTTAAAAATATAAAAGGAATACCGGAAAATAATTAGGGTTATCCTAAAAGGATTGGAAAAGTTTAAGTTTTATATAAACCCGAATAAATGCGAATTTAAAATAAATAATATCGATTTCCTAAATTTTAAAATAACGAATTAAAAAATCGAAATTTTGCTTAATAAAGTTATAGTAATTAGCAAATGGAAAATACCGGAAAATATCCGTAATATCCAGGTATTCCTAAATTTTATAGGCTATTATAGGAAATTTGTAAAACGGTATGCAAAAATAACTATATTTTTAACAGACTTTTTAAAAAAGGATACCATATTTACTTAAAGGATTATACCGGAAAAAGCGTTCCGTAAATTAAAGTCATTATTTATATAAATTCCTTTATTAATATATTTCGATCCTATTAAAGCGTTATACTTAAAATAGGATATTTCGGATTTTGTAATAAAAACAATCCTATTATAACTAATAAATAGCCGGTAATACCTAATAATATACCGATTACGGAAATTAAAAAAAGGGGAATTGCGTTATATAACCCCGGATTTTAAGTTAATAGCTATAATAAAAACCTTTAAAATTTAAAAATATTACCTAACGTATTTATAGCAAATTATTAAAATAGTAACGGATTATTTAAATTATATTTATATAATAATAAAAGCGAAAATAACGAACCGTTAGGTAAAATAGTTCGAAAAACTGGTAAAGTACGATTTTATTATTAAATAAAAGCCCGGATACCGGAATTTAACGGACGGCCTATCGAAATATTTATAAAATAAGCCGGAAAAAAGTGAAATTAAAAAGGCTAAAAAAAAGTTTAAAAAGGGCCTATTAGCGAAATTCCGGGAACCTATTCGGGTAAAAGCAGCCGCCGTAAAAAAAAACGCCCTAATAACGCTAAAGCGCATTTAAAAGGCATAAAAAATGGATAAATTTATATTAAAGGAAAATTAGAAAAAAAAGCCAGATATTTGGGATTTTACCGAAAGTTTACTAAAATATCGGAAAAAGGTTTAGGTTTTATTTTTAAGATCTTTTAAACGAATTATCCTTTAGGAATAGTATAATAATCCGATAATAAATTATAAAAGTATAGCTAAAATTTTAGAAAAATTTAAACGATAGTTCCGTTAGCCCGGGATAGCTAAAAACATCGGCAATTATATACGGACGTACTAAATTTATTAGCGGATTAAACCGAAAATATAGGTGCTTTATAGGCTTTTAGCCCCGTTACTTATACCGGATAAACCAGGTTAGGAATTATTAATAGATTTTATTAGATAATTGCTAACGTTTATAAATAAAACAGGTAAAAAACACAATATAATATTAATAATAATCGATAAATTTACCAAATATAGTTTTTTTATTTTAGCGTTAATAAAACTAACTAATAGAGGTTTAGGGGACCTTTTATTTGCATATATTTGGAATTTGCTAAGGATATTAAAAGGGATTATATTAAATAAAAATAAGCTTTTTACGAACGGGTTTTAATTAATATTTGCTAAATATTTAAAAATTACGGGTAAATTATCGATTGCCTATTACCTATAAACCGATAGATAAATAAAAAGGACTAACCAAATAATAAAGCATTATTTCCGGTATTTTTACTGTAAAAAGCAGGATAATTGGGCGTTATTTTTGCATTTAACGGTTTAGGTATATAATACGAATATACATTTAAGGTTATAAAAAACGCCGGTTTTTTTATTAATAGGATTTTACCCGAAAGGACCTTATAACTTTACGGTAATTAAAAAAAGGCCGTTTATAATAGCTAAAGTTTAGGTATAGGCTTTAAAAGCAAATAGGGCGCGCGTTAAAATTCTATTCGAAAAGGCAAATAAAACATATAAAAAGTATTATAATAAACGCAAAATATTAATACCTTTTAAAAAAGGAAATTAGGTATTACTAAATACGGCGAATATTAAAATAAAAAAACCTTCGAAAAAGTTATTAAATAAATGGTTAAAACCTTTCTAAATTATAGCAATAGTTAGTTCGGTAAAATTAACGTTCCGATTAAAGCTGTTAAAAAAATACCGGATATATAATATATTTCCGGTAAATTTATTACGTTTTTATAAAAAAAAACCCGATAAGGAGTTAGAAAGTTAAAAAATGGAAATTAAAAAAAAAAGACAAATCGTTTCGAAATAAAAGCTTTAAAAGGATATAAAGGATTATAGAAAAAGCGGGAATATTTAGTTAAATAGGTAGGCTATAATAAATCGGAAAATTCGTAAATTTTAAAGAGAAATATTACGGACGAAATTATAAAAAAATATAAGGCAGCTTTTCGGGAATTATAAAAATATTATACTTTACCGGTAGGAAATCGGGAAAGGTTTATTATATATATTTAACCGGTAAAAGCCGGGAAAAATACGTATATAGGTTTATATTAGCGTTAAACGGATTAAACCGGCTAATTACCGGGGAGGAAAGTTCGGTAAAGCGATATATAAAACCGTAAAATTATTATATTTTACCGGTAAAAGGTCAGGTAAAGGTAATATGGAATTAATTACTGTTTTTTAACAATAAAAGCCGGGTAAAAACGATATAGTTCCGGGGGATATTTTAATATTTTTAAAATGGGATATACCTAAATCCTTAAAAATATACGAAATATAGCACCTTTCGGAAATTTTCGTAAAAAATATATTTAGCGTAATACGCTAAAATAACTACCGGATTTTGGGTATTAAATATACGGGTTGCGGTAAATATATATTATAAATGCAATATATTTAAATTCTTAAGGATATGCGAAATATAGCACCTTTCGGAAGCTTTTGCAAAAATTATACTTAGCGTAATATATTAAAATAATTAGCGGACTTTAAATATATATCGTAGTAATATACCATTACCTATCCGGAAAAAAGGTAAGAAAATTTCCGGATAATAACGGCGGACGGGTTAAAATATTCGGGTTATGGTAAATATATATTGGAAAAAAATTCCAATTTATATTATAAATGGAATATAATAAATATTAATATAAGCTTAGTTACATTAGGGATATAAAAACCTTTTAATATTATAAAAGCAATATAATAAAAGGAAATCGTAATTACGAATAGCAAATAAACAATAGAAAAGGAAAACGTATTTTTTATTAGTTTATTATAGGAATTTAAAAGTGCTTAAAATAAAACATTAAAAGCTAACCGGAAATTATTTAATTATACGAATTAAGGTTAAAATTTAATACCCGTTATCGGAAACGGTAAAGGTTTTATTTAAATTTCCTATATTATTAAGTACGGTAAAAGGCGAAAAAGCCTCATCGTTAAAATTTAACCCGGTTAAAATAATAAACGCTATAAGGCTACCGGAAGTTACCTAATTAGCAATAAAAAAGGTAAAAATAATAGCGATCGTTTTAAAGGTAACGTATTGCTTTTTAATTTCGGTAAGCTATTTGTTAGTAGCTTTGAATTGCATAACGATTTTATTATTAAAAGTCGTAAAGCTAATAGTAATATTACGGGTAGCTTTTTATATCGCTTTACGGGAGGTTTTCCGTTCGATATATTCCTAGATTTCGGTTTAACGGTTATAGCGCGCTAGCTAATCGGCCGATATAATATATATGGTTTTAGCCTTTTAAATAGCTTTATGCATTACTATTTAAACTTTAATAAATTTCGTAAAAAATTTTAATATCCGTTTAAGCCAAATAAAATGGACTTTTTCGAAAAAACGACGGAAATTACAAATTAATTTTTAAACCTATTTAGGGATTTTAATATAGGATTTATTACTAATAACGTTTTTATAATAAATATATTTGGAAAAGCCCGTTATATTATTGGAATATATTAGGAAATAAAGGTTAATAGGGAAATTTTAGTTCGCTTTTCGGTTAAAATATTAACCGTAAAAAATATTGCGTTCGGTATATTGCTTTTTAAAAAGGGGGATATAAATAGGACTTTAATCGTTACCCTATTAGGTATTTACGGTAAATACCGGGGAAATACCGTTATATACCTTTATATAAATAGAAATGGTTTTTAAATTAAAACTAACGTTAAGTTTATCGCTATTAAAAACGCCGTAATGCTTTTTTTTACGAACGGTACGCTTTTTTTAATAGCGGTTTTTTTAAAGGTACGCTAGGAAAATACCGGAAAGTTATTAGCAGGCCGTTTATTTAAAGCTTTAGTATTAGGGCGAATTATTATAATAGCGGATATCGATAAGCTAATAGCAATAGCGACGGTAGGAATATAGCGAAACCCTATAAGGTTATTGGAATTACCTAAAAAAATATCGTTATCGTTATTATTAATGCGGGGTATAGCGCAAAATTTACGAAAGGTTTTATTTATAACGGAAAGAAACATTTTTAACCGGCGGTTAAATACCGGTATCCTAATATTAGCAATTAAAAGGGTAATTTACCGGTTATTATTATCGTTATTGTTATTATTATTATCGGGTTTATAAAAGGAAAACCCGATCGAAAAACGAAAAAAGGAAAAGGAAGGTTTTTTATATACCCCTAATAACCTTACTTTTAGTAATACTAAACGGAAACCTTCCAATTAAGCAGTAAAATCCAGCAGTTACGATAGAAAATACCGGAAAATGCTAGGGAAAAAATAAAAGTAAAGTTACCGGGCTACCGATAATATAGCGTTAATAGGCGTTATCGAACCGCAATTTTCCGGTTATAGGGAACGACCGAATGGGAACCGGGGAAATTCCGGTATTTTTGCCAGAAGCGCCGATCCGCCGCATTTAACGGCCTAAAATAGGCTTTATTAGGAAAGGGCAATATGTTAGGTATACGGATCTAATTTAACGTATAAAACGGGGTTAGGCAATATAAAACTAAATTTAACGGTAAATATTAGCAAAATGCCGGTATTTTAACCGTATTATACTAATAATATCGGATAAAAAAAGGGCAGGTATCTGTTACGGACGTCCGTAAAGGGGGATATAAGGGATTTATAAAAACGGCCTTTTTACCCGACGAAAAAGGAAGGGGAAGGTTAGAAAAGGATGATTTTTGGTTATAAACCTTATTATGGAAGAAACCTTTTCCTAAAAGGATTTCCTTTACAATCGATTACGTTTAGCTTTATTAATATAAATACCGCTAGTTCCTAATAAATCCCAATGCCCATTCTGCTTTTGTATGAAGTTTATTCCTGATAAATAAAAGGCGACCGGCTTTTAAATATTATCTTTTTTTTCTTAAAAAAGGTAACCTTTTAATGCTTTGCTGGAATAGTTTGCTTTTATTTTCAAACGGCGTTTCGGGTACCATTTAGTTAATATTAAGGTTTGGGTAAATATAAGCTTTAATATTTCGAATGCCGCGTTAACCTTATTTATTTATTCGAATAGGGTTTTTTTTATTAGCCGTATTAACGGGGTTATTAGTTCGGAATATCTATCGATAAAATTTCGGTAAAAGTTCGTAAACCTTAGGAAGCCTTTTAAGCTTTTTAATTTTTTCGGGGCTTCCTATTTTTTAATTGCCCGGATTTTTTCAAGGTCCGTTTATATCCCTTTTCCTATTATAATAACGTACCTTAAGTATTTTATTTTTATTATTGTAAATTTGTGTTTATTTAGGTTTAAATTAAAGTTAGCTATACGTAATTCTTTTAGGATTTCTTTAACTTTGTTATATAATCCTTTTTTAAGTTCGATGTATAAATTAGTACGTTATTTAAATATACCGATATATAATCGTTTAGGATATCCGTTAGGGTATTATTAATATATTTTTAAAATATTACGGGCGCGTTAGCTAATCCGAATAGGTAAACCAGCCATTTAAAAAAGCCGAAACGGGTACGGAACGCTATTAAATATTCGTCCTTTTTTATAACCCGGATTTTATAAAATGCCGATTTAATATTTACTTTTATAAATTATTACGCGCCTAATACCGAACGGAACGTTTTTTTATTTAATGAAAGGGGTATTTATTTACCTTAATAATCGCGTTTAAAGTTCGGTAATCTATATATAATCGCTATCCGCCCGATGTTTTTTTAATTAAAAAAACCGGTACCGCTACCGGGAAAAAGCTAGCGTATATTTACCCTTTATTTATAAAACTGACAATTTATTTCTTTAATTTTAGGAATTAGTTTTATAGCATATTATATAATTGTTTTTAAAATAATTCCGGGGTTTTCCTTTTCCCGTTTGTTTTAAGCTTAATATAATGGTCGCTAATACCCCGGTATAAGGGCAGGGTATTAATTTGCGATTCGTTAAAAAGGTTTTCAAATCCCCGCAATTTTATAAATAGCGTTTTTTTTAGGGCCGATTCGAAAATCGTCACTTATAATATTCGTATCATTTCTTTTAATAACGTAATGGTAAATACGTATTTTAATTCCGCATTACTTTTTTAATAGCGGTAAATTACGGTAAATACGTTCCTAATTAAAACGGTAAATTTATCCGTTATTAGGCGTTAATAGGTCGCTTTTACCCGGAACCCTTTTATACGCCTAATATAAAACTGGCCCTAAACCGGGTTTAAGGTAACTTTTTGCCTTTTTAGCTATAGGAACCCTAAAATCGCATTTCGGGGTATTTTTGGAATTATATAAAATAATATAGGTTTTAATTATCCGTCGATATCCATTTTATATTCCGCTATTTTTATAATAGCTAAAAAAGTCCGGCTTAAAATTATACCTAACGCTTTTAAACGTCCTAGCCGGATTTCTTTCGCGCTTAATTTTATAGCGCATTTTTCGTTTATTACCGTATAGCATTTATATCCCGAATTTATTAGAATATTAATAAACTGGCTGTTATTTAATAGCGTAAGGATAACAAACGGGGGATTATTTATATTTTTTTTAATTATTAACAGTTTTTCTTTTTATTCCTTTAAAAGGGATTTTTTATTGGTAGTAAATCTGCCGCGCGGGTTTTCGCACCCCCGGTCGAAATTTAGCCCGGGGGTTATTCGTTTCCCTATTATTGTTAACCTTAAGTTTTTTTTAGCGGTATTTATCGTTATTAGTCGGATAAACGTTCAGAAGGAGCATTTTTAACGCCGGTAAAACCTATCGCTATATTTAAAGCAGGCCCCCGATTTGCATTTTGTTTGGTATTATTTAAGGGTAATTTACGTTATATATAAACGGTTTTAACCTACGGGTTAGGTACGGGTTATATTTATCCTTATTATTAGCGTATTTTTATTAGGGTCCCTTTATCCCTTTATTTTTATTATTTAATTTTTTAACGGGTATTTTCGTTCGTAATCGATCGTTTTTAGGTTTTAGGTAATATAACGGTATATTGTTACCATTTAGGCATATTTCGAAATATTGTTTTATATTATTACGGCCGTATTCCGTAAACGAAAGGAAATACGGTTTCGGAAATAGTTAATTTTAATTTCGTCGGATTACTTTAAACCGCCCGCTATTATTAATAATATTTCGAATTAGGTATAAAATTATGCGAATATTTGTTCGGGAATTATCCGTTTTACTTCGAATTACGCTAAAATTTGGGATTTTTTATAAAGGTTATTGAAAATCGAAATTAGGTAATTAAAAAATATATTAAAATCGTACGCCGTATTATTACCGCTGTATTCGTAATATATTCGGATGATTTTTTAAAGTCCGGAAATTAAAAAAATCCAAATAAATTTGAATTAATTTCGTACGTCGCTAATAAACAGGGCGTTCCGTTTAAATTTATAAATTACGCTTTATTTTTACGCAGAAAACGATACGCTGTTACTATTATATACGGGGGGGGGTCTTTTAAAGGCTTCTTTTTTACTGCTATAATAATTTATTAGGGTTAATTTAGGTCCGGGCCGGTATTGGTCGGTAAAGTAATTAATTCCGTAAACCGTTATTCCGCTTTTTTTAAACGTTGTATTACGTCCGTTAGCTATATAAGCGGGGTTAGGTTACGTTATTATAATTATTTTAGGAATAAAAAAAAGCACCTAAAATATTAAAGGCTAAGCCGTAAGCTGATTAGTGGAAGGTATTAAAATGGAATTACTTAAATGCTTACCAGGAAAAGCTCGCTAGTATATTTAGCTAAGGGAAATGGTAGGCTTATATATATTAGTTAGAACGGTAGGCCGCGGCTAGGTCTTATCGGTCCTTATCTAAGGTTCAGCTATAAAGGGCGCAGCCCTTTGCCACAAGGTCCGTACTTCCAGCTCGGAACCATAACAGAAGCTGTTTTTTTTGCTAGGATAACTAAAAACTTTAACTATAATGTTAGGTTTTTATTATTAATAATGGATTTATTTATAATGATATATAGCTTTATATGTTCGAAATTTAAGGGAAAATATATAAATCTTTTTTATGCGTTATCGAGCTGCTATATTATGCCCTCGGTAGGAGCTAACTGTAAACATTGCGGGGTAAGCGATATAAGTAAACCAATTTACCATATAAAGTGGTAGGGGGAATATTAATTGCCCTTCTAATCTAACCAATATAAGCTAAGCCTAACTAGCTTTTTTATATACAAGGCGCTAAATGCGTAATTCGAAGTACGCTTAGGGTACATTTAGCTTGCGTATAAGCGTTCGGATTAAATGTACGTAAAGCGCATTTAAGGTGCATTCCACGTAAGGTTGGGCTATAGCCTGGATTATAGTCACGTGCTAGGCATGTAACTACCCAGGGTACAAATTAAAAGGGCTTAACATGCTATTCAAGGCGTATTTTTAGGTTATTAATATTTTCTTTGATTAGGGTTACTATTTCGGCAGCTATTAATAGGTTATACGCAGTTTCTAGTTTGCAAATAGTTATTATATATATTCCTTTCGCTCGTTGTATAACGTATTACTAACAGGTGTTTTCTATTATTAGGTCGATTTTTTATAGATAATTTAGCTATTCTTTTTATATAATTTAAATTTTCTAACTTTTAAAGGTAACTTTATATTTATTAAATTCCAATAATTTATTATATAAAAGTGTTATTTTAGGTTTTATATGTAGGTTAGCTATTTAGAACTGCTTTTTTTTCTAAATTTGAAAATCCCGGAATAGCGGAGGTAAAGATATCGTTAGTTTATATACCTATAAGTCCGAAATTTAATTATCCAGTTTTTATAAAAAGTAGGTAAAGGTCGTATATAAATGTTTTTATTACTAATTATCTTAATAATATTTATGGTAGGTATTTTACTAAAAAATGCCAAATTCCACAATTCCAAATAATGATTACAAATATAAAAAATTGAATTTGCTAAAAGTCAATCGATTATTTTTTTAGTAATTATCATGGTTTTAAACTGGAGGCAAGGACCTTATAGTAAGGGGCTAAGCTCCTTATAGCTAAATTTTAAATAAGGAACGATAAGACCCAGCCGCGACGTATCGTCCTAACTATTATATATAAACCTACCATTTCCTTTAATTAGGTACACCTGCGAGTCTTTTCCCGGTAAGCACCTAAATAATTCCATTCCGGCACCTTCCAATAGAGGGCTTGCAGCTTAGCCCGTAACAGTAATTATATAATAATGGTTCGTACGATTTTTTTTTAAATTAGGGAAAACTTTAGGTAATATTTTTCAATTCCGTACGAATTCAGATTTTAACCATTAATATTAGTTATAAAGCGAATAAAAAACGCTAATTTATCCGTTAACTTATCGGTAATTATATTAAAGTAAAATCCTTTTTTTAATCGTTAAATTTTCATACGACTAATTTGCGTTTTTCGTACGGAATTCCTATTATTTTTCGCTTTTTTTTATTGAAAGGTGTTTTGAAATGCAGGGTAACTGCGACCCTATAGCCACTATAATTACAATGGTTTAGGGCCTATATTGTATACTGTCGCTTTTCTATTTACAGTAATCTTAATAAGGGTGCATTACCTTCCCTTATATACCTTCCGATATGCATCCCGTACATATCCCGCTTTAAAGGCTTCCGGTACCCTAAATAACTTTCCGAAAAATTATTTTATATGGGATTTTTTAAAAATAGACTTACGGCTACCAAAGCCATTTCCGCGTTAGGCCTCTAAATTTAACTTAAGTGTAATACCCATTTAGGTTACAGGGTAAGTATATAGCGGCCCTATAAAGGTATAGGGTAGCCATTAGTGCGTGTACCTTATGCATTTTCAATGCATTGCACCTATCTGTAATACTACGTATATAGGGTAAGTTTAACAATACAAATAGCATTTAGGCTAATATGAACCCTAAGGTAATATAACTAGCTACAGGGTAGGTAGTTTGGTATTATTATTATAAAGAGATTCCTTTCTAGCAGCTAATATAAATATCAGCCTAAGGTAATCTCACAACCTAAATATTACTATAGGGTAGGTACCTTAGGTAATAATCCCTATATATGTTAGGAGTAAACTTCGTATAAAAGCAGAATGGGCATTAGGATTTACTGGGAATTAGCGGTATTTGTACTGGTAGGGCTAAACGTAATTAATTGCAAGGGAAATCCCTTAGGAAAGGGTCTTTTGTTAATAATAAGGTTTATAATGAAAAATTATCCTTTTTTAACCTTTCTTTTCCTTTTTCGTCGGGTAAGAAGGCCGTCCTTATAAATCCCTTATGTCCCCCTTACGGACGTCCGTAGCGGATACCTGCCCTTTTTTTATCCGGCTCTATTAGCGTAGTACGACCGAAATACTGGCATTTCGCTGATATTTTCAGCTAAACCTAGGCTTTGCACTGCCCAACCCCGTTTTATACGCTAAACCGGATCCGTATACCTAATATACTGCCCTTTCCCGATAAGGCCTATTTTAGGTCGTTAAACGCGGCGGATCGGCGTTTCCGGCGAGGATACCGGAATTTCCCCTTTTCGTCTTTCAATCGGGTTTTCCTTTTGTAAACCCGATAATAATAACAACGATAACGATAATAACAACTGGTAAACTACCATTTTAACCGCTAATATTAGGATACCGGTATTTAACCACCGGTTAGAAATGTTTCCTTCCGTCGTAAATGAAGCTTTTCGCGAATTTCGCGCTCCGCTTTACGTTAATAACAATAACGATAACGTTTTTTTGGGTAATTCCAATAACCTTACGGGGTTTTGCCGTATTACTACCATTACCGCTATTGCCAGTTTATCGATACCCGTTATTATAGTAGTTCGCTTTAGTACTAAAGCTTTGCGTAAACGGCCTATTAGTAACCTTCCGGTATTTTCCTAACGTACCTTTAAAAGGACCGCCGTTAAAAAGAAACGTACCGTTCGTAAGGAAAAACGTTACGGCGTTTTTAATAGCGATAAACTTAACGCTAATTTTAATTTAAAGACCATTTTTATTTATATAGGGGTATATAACGGTATTCCCTTAATATTTACCGTAAATACCTAATAAAGTAACGATTGGGATTTTATTTATATCCTTTTTTTTAAAAAGCAATATACTAAACGTAATATTTTTACGGCTAGTATTTTATCCGAAAGGCAAATTAGGATTTCGCTATTAATTTTCGCTTTCCGATATATTCCGATAACGTAACGGGGTCCTTTAAATAAATTTATTATAAGGATATCGTTAATAATAAATCCTATATCGAAATCCCTAAATAGGTTTAAAAACCGGTTTGCAATTTCCGTCGCTTTTTCGAAAAGGTCCATTTTATTTAGCTTAAACGGATACCGGAGCTTTTTACGAAGTTTATTAAAGTTTAAATAGTAATGCATAAAGCTATTTAAAAGGTTAAAACCATATATACCATATCGGCCGATTAATTAGCGCGCTATAACCGTTAAGCCGAAATCCAAAAGCGTATCGAACGGAAGGCTTTCCGTAAGGCAATATAAAAGGCTACCTATAATATCGCTATTAGCTTTACGACTTTTAATAATAAAATCGTTACGCAATTTAAAGCTACTAACGAATAGTTCGCCGAAGTTAAAAAATAGCGCGTTATTTTTAAAACGTTCGTTATTAGTTTAACTATTTTTATCGTTAACCAAATAGCTTCCGGTAGCCCTATAACGTCCATTATTTCGACCGGGTTAGGGTTTAACAATTAGGCCCTTTTCCTTTTTACCGTATTTAATAATATAAGAGATTTAGGCGAAACTTTTACCGTTTCCGATAACGGGTTTTAAATTTTAACCTTAATTTATATAATTAGATAATTTCCGGTTAACTTTTAGTGTTTTATTTTAGGTACCTTTAAATTCCTATAATAAATAAATGAGAAATATATTTTCCTTTTCCATTATTTATCTACTATTTATTAATACGACCTCCCTTTATTATACTCCTTTTGTAATATTGAAAGGTTTATATATCCCCGATATAACTAGATTTATATTAATATTTATTATATTCCATCTATAATATAAATTGGAATCTTTTTTTCGATATATATTTACTATAATCCGAATGTTTTAGCCCGTCTGCTATTATTATCCGGAAGTTTTTTTACTTTTTTCCGGATAAGTAATGGTATATTATTATAACGTACATTTAAAGTCCGGTAATTACTTTAGCGTATTATGTTAAGCATACTTTTTAGGAAAGTTTCCGAAAGGTGCTATATTTCGCATATCTTTAAAAATTTAGGTATATTGCATTTATAATATATATTTACCGTAACCCGTATATTTAATACCCGAAATCCGGTAATTATTTTAGCGTATTGCGCTAAGCACATTTTTAGCGAAAGTTTCCGAAAGGTGCTATATTTCGCATATTTTTAAGGATTTAAATATATCGCACTTTAAAAATACCAGGGCGTTTCCCGGGACTATACCGCTTTTACCCGGCTTTTACCGTTAAAAAACAGTAATTAATTCCATATTACCTTTACCCGGCTTTTTACCGGTAAAATATAGCAATTTTACGGTTTTATATATCGTTTTACCGAGCTTTTTTCCCTAATAGCCAGCCGGTTTAGTCCGTTTAACGCTAATATAAACCTATATATGTATTTTTCCCAATTTCCTTTAGTTAAATATATATAATAAACCTTTCCTAACCTTTTACCGGTAAGGTATAGTATTTTTATAGTTTTTAAAAAGCTACCTTATATTCCTTTATAATCTCGTCCGTAATATTTCTTTTTGAAATTTACGAATTTTCCGATTTATTATAACCTGCCTATTTAATTAGGTATTCCCGCCTTTTTTATAGTTTTTTATATGCTTTTAAGGTTTTTATTTCGAAGCGATCTGTTTTTTTTTCTTTAATTTCTATTTTTTAACTTTCTGGCTTTTCTCTAGGTTTTTTTAATAAAAATATAGTAAATTTGCCGGGAATATATTATATATCCGGTATTTTTCTAGCAATTTTAATCGGGACGTTAGTTTTACTAAGCTAACTATTGCTATAATTTGGAAAGGCTTTAACGATTTATTTGACAGTTTTTTCGAGGGTTTTTTTATTTTAATATTTACCGTATCCAGCAATACCTAACTTTTCTTTTTAAAAGGTATTGGTATTTTGCGTTTATCGTAATACTTTTTATATGTTTTATTTACCTTTTCTAATAGGATTTTAACGCGCGCCCTGTTTATTTCCAGGGTTTACGCCCTAATTTCGGTTAACGTAAACGGCTTTTTTTTAACTACCGTAGGGTTATAAGGTCCTTTTAAATGGAATTTTATTAATAGGAAAGCCGGAATCTTTTATTATTTTAGGTGCACATTTATATTATGCACCTATACCGTTAAATGCAAAAATGATATTTAATTGTCCTGCTTTTTACAGTAAAAATACCGGAAATCATGCTTTACTATTTGGTTGGTCCTTTTTATTTATCTATCGGTTTATAGGTGGTAGGCAGTCGATAATTTACCCGTAACCCTTAAATATCCGGTAAAGGTTAATTAAAACCCGCTCGTAAAAAGCTTATCCCTATTTAATATAATTTCTTTTAATATCCCTAGCAGGCTTTAAATATATGTAAATAAAAGGCCCTTTAAGCTTTTACTGGTTAATTTTATTAACGTTAGGATAAAAAAGCTATATTTGGTAAATTTATTAACCATTACTAATATCGTATTGCGTTTTTTGTTTATCCCGTTTATAAACCTTAGTAATTATTTAATAAAGTTTATTAACAGTTTTTAACCTGGTTTATCCGGTACGGGTAACGGGGTTAGGAATTTGTAAGGCAATTGTGTTTTCGGTTTAGTCGCTAATAAATTTAGCATATCCGTATATAATTACGGATATCCTTAATTATCCTAAATTAACGGAATTATCGTTTAAATTTTTCCAGGGTTTTTATTATACTTTTATAATTTACCGTTAGGTTATTATACTATTCCCAAAAGATAATTCGTTTAAAAAATCCTAAAAATGGAATTTAAACCTTTTTTTAATATTTTTATAAACTTTCGGTAAAGTCCCAAACGTTTAGCTTTTTTTAGTTTCCTTATAGTACAAATTCGTCCATTTTTTATGCCTTTTAAATACGTTTTAACGTTATTAGAGCGTTTTTTTTATAATAGCTGCTTTTACCCGAATAGGCCCCCGGAATTTCGCTAATAGGTCCCTTTTAAATTCCTTTTTAGCCTATTCGATTTCCCTTTTTTCCGGTTCGTCCTATAAACGCTTTAATAAGCCGTCCGTTAGGTTTTAATATCCGGGTTTCCATTTAATAATAAAATTATACTTTGTTAGTTTTTCGAATTACCTTATTTAGCGGTTCGTTATTTTCGTTTTTATTATTATATAGGTATAGTTTAAGTAATCCGTAATTATTTTAATAGTTTACTATAAGTAGGTTAAATAATATTTCCATTTTTTAAAAATTTCCATTATAATTAATAATTTAAAATTTGGGATTATATAACGCAATTCCCTTTTTTTTAATTTCCGTAACCGGTATATTATTAGGTATTGCCGGTTAATTACTAATTATAACAGGATTATCCCTATTGCAAATTCTGAAACGTCCGATTTTAAATATAACGCTTTAGTAAAATCGGAATACATTAATAAAAAGGCCTATATAAATAGCAGTTTTAGCTTACGGAACGCTTTTTCCGCTATAATCCTTTAGGTAAATACGGTATCCTTTTTTAAAAGGTTTATTAAAGGTATGGTTACCTTTGCATACCGTTTTACAAATTTCTTATAATAGCTTATAAAATTTAGGAATATTTGGATTTTACGGATATTTTCCGGTATTTTCTATTTGCTAATTGCTGTAATTTTATCGGGTAAAATTTCGATTTTTCGATTCGTTATTTTAAAGCTTTAAAAATTGATATTATTTGTTTTAAATTCGCATTTATTCGGGTTTATATAAAATTTGAACTTTTCCAATCGTTTTAGGATGGTTTTTATTGCTTTCCGGTATTTTTCCTATATTTTTAAAAAGATTAGGATATCGTTTAGGTATATAATGCAAACGGTATTAATTAAATCCCCGAAAACTATATTAATAAACCTTTAGAAAATTACCGGGGTATTCGCTAATTCGAACGGTATTATTAGATATTTATAATATCCGTATTTATAGCGGAACGTAATTTTCCATTCGTTTTTTACTGGATTTATAGTTAATAAAAGGCATTTTTTAAATTTAATATAATAAAATACCGATTTCCCGATACCAGGTTTAAAATTTCCGGGATTAACGGTAATATTAACCGGTTTTTTTAATGATTTTATTAAATCCCCGGTAATGAACGTAAAGCTGTAATTTTTTATCCTTTTTTAATACGAATAGAATCTTAACGCTTATAGGGCTTATTAAATAGCGGATTTATCCTTTCGTTAAAGCTTTTTTCAGGTATTCCCGGAAAATCCTAAATTCCTTTTTTAATAAAAGGTAAATATTCCTGTAAGGGGGTATCGTTTTTTCCTTTAGGTTAATCGTATAATCCCAGTTAATATAATTAGGTAAAAGGTCCGATTCGATTAAGCGAATATAGCGTATTATTATTCCTTTAACTTATTTTGGGAATATTTTTAGTTTATTAGGGGGATTTTCCGGTATTTCGGCCGGTACGGCTTTTATGATTACGAAATTTGCTTTTAATTGGATTATTTCCCGTACCGTTTTAAGCGATATTATTTTGATTTTTTTAAAAGGTAACGGAAACCTTTATTTTAGGTTTTTAAACCGAATCCGAATATCTTTTTACCGTAATTAAGGTATACCTAGCGTAATATTATAATTATTTTTAAAAATTATTACGTAAGTTATTATTAATTCCCGGCTAATTTCCTAATTATCCGTAATCCGCGTTTTGTATTTTTTAATACCTAAAATAGGTATATTTCGCTTTTAGTTACATTACGATAGCTAACCCCCGTCCGGTACCAGTATTTTTTTAAACCGGAATTGGTTATTGCGTATTTGGTTAATATCGTTCCTATTATCAATAAATGCTTTTACCTTTACCCGACGTTTATTAATCCGGATATATGCTTTAATTTTTTACCGGATTTTAGCCGTTAGGTTATATTTTTAGGTATCCGTATATAATTAAGGTGGTAACGGTATCGAGCTAACCGCGGAAATTTTGCTTTTTTTAAGATATGCCGGTTAGATATATTCCGGTTTTTTATACCTATAGCAATAAATATCGAATTTCTTTTTAGTTTCGCTTTAAATAAATCCCTTGGTTTTTTTGGTAAATAATATAATACTGGGTATAATTGGATATGCTGTTATAATATGCTCCAATTACCCGTATTTATAATAATTAACCGTTTTCCGAATAAATGAAATACCTATAACCTTTAAGGTTTTCCCAGTTTTCTTTAATATTAATTCGGCTTTTAAAGCTTTTGCTTATAAGTCCGTTATTATATAAGGTAGCCTTTTACGCGTTACTTTTTAGCGAATTTCCGGTTGGAATTTTAAAAGGAAAATCGTAGTTTTGGTCCATTTAGGAGCTAATTTTAGGAAATTAAGCTCCGTTAGGTCCAAACGGATTTTAAAAGCTTCGAACGATTTATACTTTTTTTATAAAATGCCGGAAACTTTTACGAGCTTTTCGAACGCTTAAAATATCTATATATCGGGGTTTTTGGTTTTTACTTTAAATTATTTAATAAAGTCGGTTTAGGTAGGCTATAGTAAACTATTAGGGTGGTTTATAAGTTTAAATATTATCCATTATAACCGTTTCCGGTTATTAAAGTTAATGGAAATTATTTAAAATTTTACCGGATTTTTATTATATTTCCCTTTTTCGGTTTCGAAAATAAATTCGTAATCGTTTATATAATAGGCGATTTTTTATTAAAATGCGGATTTTTTTAATATAGGTACCTTAAAAGTAACTTTATTTTACGAAAAACCTTTTCGGTGCTTATTAGTATTTCCATTGCTTTTAATATTTCCAAACTTCGAAATCTTTTCGCTAGCGGCGGGTTTTACGGTTACCGGTTTTATTGCCGAATTTGGTAATATTTGCGGAATTATAATCGATTTTATTTTAAATTAAGCGGTCCTTTTTAATGTTTATTCCGGGCCTGCTTTTTAAGTAAAATCGAAGGAAAGAAAGATAATTATATTAAAAGAAAATTTCTTATAAAGGCAAAATAGGTATTAGGATTTATTAGGAATTAGTGGTATTTATACTAGTAGGGCTAAACGTAATTAACTGCAAAGGAAATCCTTTAAAAAGGGGTTTTTTGTTAATAATAGGGTTTATAATGAAAAATTATCCTTTTTTAACTTTCCCTTTCCTTTTTCGTCGGGTAAGAAGGCCGTTTTTATAAATCCCCTATATCCCTTTTACGGATATCCGTAGCGGATATCTGCCTTTTTTTATCCGGTTTTGTTAGCGCGGTGCGACCGAAATACCGGTATTTTGCTGATATTTTCGGCTAAATTTAGGCCTCGCATTGCCCGACCCCGCTTTATGCGCTGGACCGGATCCGTGCACCTGACAGCTATACGTTTTTTAAACGTTTTTATTAAATATCTGTTAATGGACTATCCATATTTTAATGGACGAAAATTAATTAGTAAGTTAATTATTGGCGTATAATTATACATTTACAAATTAGCAATGTTTATAATAAGCGGTACACCTTCCGACGAAAACTAAATAGAGATTTATGCGAAGGGTGCCGTGCTATATCCTGAATTGCGAATTCCTGGGAAATTACGAAAGGGATTAAAAGCAAATATTTAAATAAAACCTGCAAACCCTTCTATATAGCAGATTTAATCAAATAAAGAGGACCTATTATGTATAAAAAGGACGAAGATTATACATTATTATGCATTTTTTCTACTTAATTTATAAAGTAAAAACAACAAAAACGGCTGGCAATCCGATACCAGGCGCTACATTACGAATCTGAAGCTTTTATTTAACAAAGCGCATTAATTACCTTTAAGGGCGCGGCGCGCTTAATAGTAAATCCCGGCGATATTGCGGCGTAAATTAAAAAAAAGGCTGCGGCTTTCCTTATTATAACCGAAACGACAGGTTAAACGGAACGAATTACCGAATAAAAACGCGTATTACCCTAAATAAACGTCGTAACGAAAAATAAATTACCCGGATTTATCGAAAAATTCGTTAAAAACGCGAAAAAATACCTTTTGGAAGCTAATAATCCTAAAAGAAAAAGCGTAACCGGCTATTTATTTACGGGGTTCGTTTACCGTTTAGATAAATAAACCATTATAATCGAAACGACCGGATAACCTAATACTGATAACCCTATTATAACTGGTAAAATTATTACGGCTTTTAAAAGGATTAAAAGGAAAATAAATTCGAAAAAGATAATAAGGGAAAAAGCGCGGATTTAGGTATAAATCGCAATAATTTCCTAAAATACCAGGCGCGATCCGTATACGATAAAACCTTTACCCTTATCCCCGGTTATTAACGATAAGGTCCTTACGATTGGAAAGGGGGAAAATATTTAAAAGTTAACGTTAAAACAAATAATCGAAATATATAGATAAATAATAAATCCCGGTTATATAATAGCGACCTATTAGCATTTATTAAAAAATATAGGGCTTTATTTTAAAAATGCAAATTTCCGATTAAAAATAGTAAATAAAGCGAAAAAAAGTTAAACCCGAATAGCGGAAAGGTTAAATCAACCCTATAATATAAAGCGTTTTTTAAAAACCCGTAAAAATAAACAGTTTAGATTAAAAAACCGATAATTACAGTAATAGCGACCGGGTTCCTATTGGATTTTTTTCGATTTCTTTTTAACGAAAAAGGTTATATAAAATTCGGGTTTAATTTAATTAGATAATTAAATACCGAAAACGGCGTAAAAGGGATTATTCGGTTAGCGGTAACTGTATAAAAGCGGTAAAGCGATAAACCGGTTATAATTGCGTTTATCTAGGTTATAAATTTTAAAAAAGCAATCTAACTATAAAAAAACTATTGAAAATGGGATAATATGACCGCTTTTATAATCTTAAATCAATAATATACTAATGCTATTAATATTAATAATAAAGCTTTAAAAATTAGCAATATAAATCGGAAGTATAATACGCGTAATATAAAAAAAGGGGTATAGCGATAGCAAGTACGGAAAAAAGGGAAATATTGAAAAAAGGTTTTTAAAAAATATAAACGACGCGTTTTACGTACCTTATAATTAGCTAAACTATTTATTATACTATTAAAAGTGCCTAATAAAAAGGGATATGTGATTAAGGAATAGAGAAACTTGGCATTCGAAATTTAAAATATGCGCAAAATAAAACGGATAGGTTATAATTACCTTACGGAAACCCTTTTAATTTATATTAATATTAACACTACTAATAATAACGCCGTTACCCTTTCCTTTTAAAAGGGAAAAAATAATAACGCTAATGGCGTTATAAAAGCTTATTTAACCCTTACCGGAAACGGATATTTAAAAAATCGCGGAAATAACGGAAAATAACCCGCTACCCGGAAGCTAAAAAGCGAAAGGTAAAAGTAAAAATAAAGGTTTAATAAAAACAGCTAACAGTCGAAAGGACGGAAAGCTAACTAAAACAGGCGCCTTAATGGTAAACGCTAATAATAGCATGTTTAAAGCTTTCTTAAACGGCTAACTACCGCTGTTATATTATAACGGCTGTAATAGGTTAATAGCCTAAAGCTACCACCTTTAAGCTAATAGCTATAGCTATAAATTGTATATTTATAGCGTACAGTCCTTAACAAGATCAGTTTCCTGGAAATGGTTCCTTACCTTTACAAATACCATTCGTTTTCCAATACGCGTGCGTTAGTCCTCGTATGGGTCCCGTAATAACGGCCATTAAATGAACATTTTTAAAAGGAAGATCTTTTAAATTATAAAACAGTATACTGTAATTAACCTTAACCTTTCCCGATCTTATGTAGTAGAAATCCTATAATGGAATATAAGGAAAAAACCGGGGCTTTTAAGTGCGCCATAAGGGAAAAATAGTAATTTTAATATATTAGCGATTTAAAAGCCCCCTAAAATAAAAATAAGGACGATGAAATGCCCGGAATAAACTAAAGAAAGGATTATCCAATATATATATATATAAAAAGGAAATAAAAACACCGTAATAAGCAAAATGAAATTAAAATAGCGAAAATAACCAGCCGGAAATACCGATAGTAAAAATAGTAATTTATATAAAATTAACGCTATATATTATTAATTATAAAGCAATATTAAATTAATACCGCATAACGATTAAAACCGAAAATTGAAATATAATAATTTGGTTAGTATATTTTTTAACTTTAAAAAGTATAACGATAACCGATTAGGAAACCCCTTTTAATACTTTTATAAATATTACCCCGAAAAACTATAGCGTAATAATCGGGGATTTTAACCTTTATTACGACTGATAAATAATTAAACGGAAAAAAACCTTCCGATATATACCGGAACGGTTAAATTAATAGGATTAATAGATATTTGGAAAATACAATTATTTATTTACCGTAATAATTTTACGAAATTAATAGCGGGTTATAGGGATATAACGATAAACTTAATATAAACGATTAGCGATATCCAAACGGGAAAATTAAAAAAATAGCGGTAAAATAATAGCGATTATATAAAAATAATAATAATAATTCGGTAAAATATAGGAAAATTAAATAAAAGACCGGAAAGGAAATAATATTAGCAAAAAATAAATAAAAAAATCGTAAAAGCTTTCGCTAAATATAGGATAAAATTAACGCAAACCCTTTTTTATAATCGCGGCGTAATTAACCGTAAAATAGATATATTATTATAAACGAATTTCGAAATACGAAACCTAACGGTCCTAAAAATAAAAGGGAAACCGGGAAAATGCAATTAATAAAACAAAAGGTTTCGCAACTATTCCGCGAAAAATATAAAAAGGAAAGGAAATAAAAACGTTTACGTATAAAAAAAAGAAAATGGAAATACACTAAACGATAAAAGCGAAAAAAAGGCTATTGAAAAAGCAGCGAAATATACGTAACGTTTAGCTATATATAAAGCAAATAAAAAAAACGCGAAAATATATAATTTATAGGGAAATAAATGAAAAACTGGAATTATTAACCTTTATTACCCTTTTTTTATTAACGTTAAAATTACCCGGAAACGGAATTACTATAATCCGGAAGGTAAAAAAGCGGCTTTAAAGGTTAAGTTTTTCCTGGAATTAACTGTTAAAATATCAGATATATGTAACCCGATAAAAGGGAAAAACGGAAGGAAATTCGAAATTTGCCGTAAGGTAATAAACGGAAATACAGAAAAAACCCTAAAAAAACAGGCCCGTAAAAAGCTTTAAAGTTAACCGGAATCCTTACCGGCGGCTTTTTAATTATAAACCCGCTTTTATTTAGGGTATTTACGGAACTATTTATACTATATATGCATTTCGGTTATTATTTAGCGAAATTCCGGAAATTACAAACTATAATACTATAAAAACCTAGGAAAAACCCGCGTATAATCGGGGCGTGACGACTGATAGTTTTATTAAAAATAATAAAAAAAACGCTAAAAGAATATCAGCGGAAAAGATCCGTAACATTATAAAAACCTATTCGCTATTACCCGACGAATAAATAGGTAACCCAATAATAAAAATTTATTAAAATAGCGATAAAACTATTTACGGAAATAATCACAACGGTATAAAATTTGAAAGCAATAATCGGCTTATTTTCGCTTACTATTAATAGGGTTTTCGATATAATATCGCATATATAGATTTATTTACGCGATTTGGCTTATATAAGCTATAAGGAATTTCTGCTTATTTAATTTTTCTATACGACCTTATAAAACCCTTTATCGGGAAAAAATTCGGGTCGCTTCGATTTTTCCGCGTATTTAATGCATATTACATAGGTAAGTAGGAGGTTTTTCCGTTTTTCCCGTAATTAATATATAAAAAAAATTAATATCGTTAGGTTACGGCGTAATTTTAGCGGATGGTTATTAGGTTTCGGTATTATCCTTAAATTGTTTGTACGGTTTTTGTTAGTATTTTAAGGTATAATTTCCCCCGGGTCCGGTAGGCGCGTTTCGTATTTTCCGGATCCGGACATATCGTTACGTACTATCCGGATCCGGTTGGCTTTTTTTTATTTGCTTTTCTAATATTAATTTTTCCCAAACCCCGTTAATTTTAACCTTTTTTCTTTTTATTAACCTTGATAGTAATAATAACAGTAGTAATATTAGTAATTACGGTATTAATATATTCCATTTTTCCCTATAACCCTTTTTGAATTTCCCTTTTCGCGTTAACCTTTTTTAGCTATTTCGCCGTAATTTATTATACTGTTTAAACGTCCAGCCGTTATTACGTTTAAATTTATACATATTAAAAAGCGGTTAGCTAAAATAGTCAAAGCGCAGCGTTAAACTAAATATCTATAAATCGTTTTTTTCCTTTTTTTCCGTAAATTTTTCCTTTCCGCGGTAATTTCGTATTAACACCTCTTAATATATTTACCGGTGATAAAAGTTGCATTATATATTTCCGTATAATATTGCGGTTTTTTAAATTAAAAAAGCGCTATATTTATAATATAAATAAATCCCCCGATATATATAAATTACCGTTTTTAAAATTTCGCTAACGTTTCCTTTAAATTTCCAATTTAAAAAATACGTTTATTATCGGGATATTCAAAAGGTTAATAAAAACGGCTTTTATAATTACGTTGATAGCAAAATTATATTGGAATTAGGTATATCTTTTAACGAAACCACTAAAAGGGTTTTTGAAATTTAATTTAATAAAACGGATTATAATATTTTTTACGCTATTTAGTAATATCGTAAATTAGCTTCTAATATTAAAGGTAATATTTGAATTATAAATCTTTTTTTCTTTTTTTTTGTATTATGGTTACCGTTTAATTATTGATACCTTACTAATAGCCCGGGTATTTTAAAACCCGAAAAGATAAATTATTTAAAAAAATTTACGTTATTTATAAGGTATATTCGCTTAACGATTCAGCCGCGGTTTTCTTTTACCCTAAGGATAATACGGATATAATAGCTATTTGCCGCGATTTTTATACGCTAATATTTAGCGATATATAGAATAAACGTTTCCGAATGGAATATTTATCTACTACCGGGAAAAATAACCAAACTAATACGTTAATAGTTAACTTTACTATTATCGCCCTTTCCGTAAAGCGCGAAAAATTAGTTATATTTTAGCGGTTTACTATTAAGGCTTATTTATATAACTACGGTTTTGTTTCCGCCTTTACGGCTGTTTTTACCGCTAATAAACGTCCAGTTAGTAAAAGGCTTATATAAAGGCCTATTTATAACTCTAATTCGGATATCGTTATTACCGATAATAAAGCGGAAAAAGAAAAAAAAGATAACGGTCGCGGTAAAATTACCGAAAAAGGTAAAAAAAGGGAAAAAAGGAAAAAGGTAATAATAAAAACGTTAAAATCGTAAAGGTTAGCGGTAAAAAGAATTTTAATTACGGTTTTCCAGGTATTATAAGGTTAACGCCACCTTATAAATGCTTTTTGGTATTTTTAATGCTAAATTAATTTAGTATTTTAAAATTAACTTTTTTACTTAGGTTTTTCAATACCTAATAAATTTTACTTATCCTTTTTATTAATGTTATATTAATAATGGTAAAGATTGCCTTTCGCTAAAAGGTCGCTATAAGTTATATTTGGGTTAGGTTAGCCCTTTAAGCCCTTTTTTACGGGGTTTTATAGGTTCCGCATTATAAAATTAAAGCCAGAAGCCCTTTATCCCTTTTCCGGGTTTACCGCCTCGTTATAGTAACCTTTCATTTCCTTTTCTTTTTTTTTGTATTTTTATTACCCATTTATATATAAAATTTGCAATAAAAGCGTCATTAAGGATTTTCCTTATTTTTATAAATTAATGTATAACGGTCGTTATATCCTTTTAACAATTTAGCGCTGTTATTAATATATCTCGTATTTATTAAAAAAGGCTTTTCCGTTTTTCGGCTAAAAATAGGTAATTTCCTTATATATATATATATATTATAATTTCGGGGATTTAACCGTAAATATACGTCTTATTTACGCTAGGGACTTTCCATACCGTTAGGCGCGCCTTTAGTTTTACCTTTTCCGTTTTTAATTAAATTAAAAAGGAATTTTAGGTTTTATAAAAATTACGGTAAAATAATAGCCTTATTTTGCACGGTTCGTTTCAGATAATTTCCGTTTATTATTTAATTTTCGGTATTTAAACTTACTATTAGCTATATTAGCTTTTTAAAATTACCGTAATAGTTAGCTTTTCGTTAATTTAATCCATTTCTTTCCTTTTATTATTTTTTTTCAAAATTATTGCGATTTTTTCCGCCGTAATTTCCCTTTTACCGTTCGATATATAGAATTTATTTTATTTTATATGTTATTTATAATAACCTTTTAAAATTAGCTACGTAACCGTTTAGCTAAATTTCGAACGGGGGATAAACGTTTCCGTTTCGAATAGCTTATAAAAGGTATTTTTATAAGCTTTTATAACCTTTTTTAAATATTCGCTTTAAATTGTATAAGGATCTTTACCGTTTTTTTAAATCCTTTTAAAGTTACGTTAAATTTAAAGTAGATTGAAGCGATAAACCCCACTATTACCCTAATTACCGTTAAATAAAAATGCTTTATTTTAATAAACGTTAGTTTTTAGGTAATTACAGTTAGGCGTATAAAAAATAACTGTTAATATACCATTTTTTTAAACTTTCACTATATAATATATTTAGGCTATTTTCGAACTTATTTATAGTCCTAATATCCCTACGCTTTTTTGTATTTTTATAGATTTTACCGTAATTTTTCCAAAACGTAATAAAAGGGTAAAAAGGGCTTTTTTCCTGTTAATTACTTATAATAGCTAATATTTGCCCGGGTTAAACCGCTCCCCGAACTTTTTTATTTATAGTAAATAATTTCAGTAAGCCGCTTTTAGCGTAATTACCGTTTCAATAGTATTAATATCGAAATTAAAAATATTAATATCCTTTACGAACCTAATTATAATTATCCTCTTTAATTTCTTTAGCTTTTTATATAATTTTGCGGTATATAGGATAAATAATATAAAGGAAATAGGGGAATTTTACGGTAGTTTTTTCTTTTAAATATTTGCGACATTTTTAAATTTTCGTAATTAAAAAGGAAAACTATTATTTTATTATTAAGGAAATTTTATATTAGTTTTATAACATATCTTAAATATCCGAATTGTTCAAATTCATTAAAGAAACATATATGCAATACTATATCGAAAGCTTTATTAATATTAAACGAAAATAAGCTGATTATTATTTTCGAATTTTACGCTATTGCGATTATTTCCGTAAGTAATTTTATCGCTATTTTGGTAAATTTATATTATTGGTTACTTATTTATTTATTAGATAATAGCGAATAGGTTTTTATAGCGTTATAAATCTTTTCCGTTAATATTTTTTAGCGTTTTTTTTATTATTTTTAATAGGGCTATCAGTCGTTATATCCTAATTATACGCGGGTTTTTCCCAAACATTTATAATACTATAATCCGTAATTTACGGAATTTCGCTAGGTAATAACCGAAATGCATATATATTATAAATAGTTCCGTAAATACCCTAAATAAAAGGGGGTTTATAGTTAAAAAGCCGCCGGTAAGGATTCCGGTTAACTTTAAAGCTTTTTACGGGCCTGTTTTTTTAGGGTTTTTTCTGTATTTCCGTTTATTACCTTACGGCAAATTTCGAATTTCCTTCCGTTTTTCCCTTTTATCGGGTTACATATATCTGATATTTTAACAGTTAATTCCAGGAAAAACTTAACCTTTAAAGCCGCTTTTTTACCTTCCGGATTATAGTAATTCCGTTTCCGGGTAATTTTAACGTTAGTAAAAAAAGGTAATAAAGGTAAATAATTCCGGTTTTTCGCTTGTTTCCCTGTTAATTATATATTTTTCGTCTTTTTTTTATTCGTTATATATATAGCTTTACATTATGTATATTTCGCTATTTTTTTAATAGCTTTTTTTTCGCTTTTATCGCTTAGCGTATTTCTATTTTCGATTTTTTTATACGTAAGCGCTTTTATTTCCTTTCCGTTATATGCTTTTTACGGAATAGCTTTAAGATTTTTTTGTTTTATTAGCTATATTTTCCCGGTATCCTTTTTACTTTTAGGACCGTTAAATTTCGTATTTCGAAAATCATTTATAATTGTTCATTTATTTTACGGTTAATTATTTTAAAGTTATAAAAAAAGGTCCGCGTTAATTTTATTTTATATTTAGCGAAAGCTTTTATAGCCTTTTTACTTATTTTCCGTTAGTTTTATTTCTTTTCCGTTTTTTCATTTAATTTTCCCGTACTTTACCGAATTATTATTATTATCCTTACGTAATCGTTATTATTTTACCTTTATATCTTAGTTTTTTTATTTGGATATCGCTAATTATCTATGTTAAATTTATCGCTACATTTTTATAACCCGTTATTAACCTTATAAGGGTATTATAGCGAATAAATAGTCGCATTTTTTAGGTATCTATTAATTTTATTAGTTTAGCCGTTTTAACGTATATCGGAAATTTTCCCTACCGCTTAATTATTTATCGGTTATAATAAAGGTTAAAATCCCCGATTATTATATTATAGATTTTTGGGATAATATCCGCGAAAATATTAAAAGGGGCTTCCTAATCGGTTATCGTTATAGTTTTAAACGTTAATAAATATACCAACCAAATTATTATATTATAATTTTCAGTTTTAATCGTTATACGGTATTAATCTAATATTTCTTTATAATTAACGATATATAGCGTTAATTTTATATAAATAACGATCTTTATTATCGCGATTTCCGGCTAATTATTTTCGCTATTTTCGGTTTTATCTTATTTATTACTGGGTTTTTATTTCCCTTTTTCATATATATATTGGACAATCTATTTCCCGGTCTATTCCAGGCATTTTATTATTTTTATTTTCACTTTAAAGGGTTTTTAAATTGCTAATATATTAAAGCTACTATTTTTCGCTAATAGCGCATTTAAAAACCCCGGATTTTTCCCTATATTTATTATAGTATTTTTAATATATAATGTCGGAAAAGGTTAAGGTTAGTTATAATATGCTATTTTATAATTTAAAAAAGCTTTCTTTTTAATAATGCTCGTTTAACAGCCGTTATAATATAATAACGGTAATTAGCCGTTTAAAAAGGCTTTAAGCGTATTATTATCGGCGTCCGTTATTAAGGCGGCCGTTTTGGTTAATTTTCCAGCCTTTCGATTATTAGCTGCTTTTATTAAGCTTTAATTTTTAACTTTATTTTTCGCTTTTTAATTTCTGGATAGCGGGTTACCTTTCGTTATTTTTATAATTTTTTAAATACCTTTTTCCGTTAAAGCTTAAATAAATTTTTATAACGCTATTAGTGTTATTATTTTTTCCTTTTTAAAGGAAAAGGGTAATAGCGTCGTTATAGGTAACGTTAATATTAATATAAGCTAGGGGGATTTCCGTAAGGTAGTTATATCCTATCCGTTATATTTTGCAAATATCCTAGGTTTCGAATACTAGGTTTCTTTATTTTTTTGCTATATATCACTTTTTATTAGGCATTCTTAATAATATAATAGGTAATTTAGCCGATTATAAGGTATATAAAAGGCGTCATTTATATTCCGCGGAAATTTCCTTTTAGTATTTCCCTTTTTTCCGTATTTATTATCGTTATACCCCTTTTTTCCGTATTACGCGTATTTTATTTCCGATTTATATTAATAGCTTTTGTAATTTTACTATTAACATTAATAATATTAGTATATTATCAGTTCGGGGTTATAAAAGCGGCATTAATATATTATATTATCCTATTTTAGGTAATTCTTTTATAATTAAATTACTTTTCTGAAATTTGTAATTTAGATAAATATGGCTACGGCCGGCCTATCGCTTTGCCGTTTTTATACCGTTACCATTAATTTAATAATCCCTTTTACGTTATTTTCGGTATTTGATTATTTAATTAAATTAAACCCGAATTTTATATAACCTTTTTTATAAAAAAGGGTTAAAAGGAATCCGACGTGAGCCCGGTTACTATTACCGTAATTGTTAGTTTTTTAATATTGGCTATTTATTTTTACTGCTTTTTAACGAACGCTTTATATTTTAAAATCAGTTCAACCCTTCCGTTATTTAACTTTAGGATTCTTTTCGCTTTATTTTCCATTTTTAATCGGAAATTTGCTATTTTAAAATAAACCTTAATATTTCTTAATAGGTATAAATAAATCGCTATCACATAACCGGGATTTATTACTCGGTTATATATTTCGATTATTTGTTTTAAGGTTAACTTTTAGATTTTTTCCCCTTTTCCAATTATAAGAACCTTATTATTAATAATCGGGAACGGGGGTAAAGGTTTCTTTATATGCGGATTACGTTTAGTATTTTAGGAGATTACCGCGATTTATACCCAAATCCGCGCTTTTTCTTTTTTTATTTTTTTCGAATTTATTTTCCTTTCAATCCGTTCGAAAGCTGGAATGATTTTGCCGGTTACGGCGGGGTTATTAGTACCGGGTTATTTGGTCGTTTCGGTCGTAATAGTCCATTCGTTTAAACGGTAAACGAAACCTGTAAATAAACAGCCGGTTACGCTTTCTTTTTTACGGTTATTAATTTCTAAAAGGTATATTTTTGTATTTTCGACGAACTTCCGGATAAATCCGGGTAATTTATTTTTCGTTATAATATTTATTTAGGGTAATGCGTGTTTTTGTTTGGTAATTTATCCCGTTTAACCCGTCGTTTCGGTTATAATAAAGAAAGCTGCAGCTTTTTCTTTAATTAGCGCCGCAATATTACCGGGATTTACTATCAAACGCGCCGCGCTTTTAAGGGTAATTAATGCGTTCTATTAAACAGAAGCTTTAAATTCGTAATATAGCGGCTGGTATCGGATTGCTAGCCGTTTTTGTTGTTTTTCCTATTAATAATGGTTAATAAATTTACCAAATATAGCTTTTTTATCCCGATATCAACGAAATTAATTAGTAAAGGTATAAGGGATTTCCGATTTATATATATTTAAGGCTTATTAGGGATATTAAAAGGGATTATGTTAAACCGAAATAAACTTTTTACAAACTGATTTTAATTAACGTTTACCGGATACCTGGGGGTTACGGGCAGGTTATCCATTGCCTACCATTTATAGATTAATAGATAAATAAAATGATAAACCAGGTAATAAAGCATTCCTTCCGGTACTTTTATTGCAAAAAACAAGATAATTGGGCGTTATTCTTATATTTAACGGTTTAGGTATATAATACGAATATGCATTTAAAGTTATAAAAAACGCCGGCTTTCCTATCAATAGGATTTTACCCGAAAAGGCCTTATAGCCTTACGGTAATTAAAAAAAAGCCGTTTATAATAGCTGAAATTAGGGTATAAACTTTGAATGTAAATAGGGCGCGCGCTAAAATTTTACTGGAAAAGGCGAATAGAACATATAAAAAGTACTACGATAGGTATAAAATACCAGTACCTTTCAAAAAAAGGAAACTGAATATTATTATACACGGCGAATATTAAAATAAAAAAACCTTCGAAATAATTGTTAAATAAATGGTTAGGACCCTTTTAAATTACAGTAACAATTAGGTTGGTAAATTTAGCATTTCAATTAAAATTATCAGAAAGGTACCGGATATATAATACATTTCCGGTAAATTTACTATATTCCTATAAAAAACCTGTTAAAAAGCTAAAAAGTTAAAAGATAGAAATTAAAAAGAAAATACAAACCGTTTCGAAATAAAAGCCTTAAAAGGATATAAAGGTTTATAAAAAAGGCGAAAATACCTAATTAAATAGGCAGGTTACGATAAATCGGAAAATTTATAGCTTTCGAAAAAGGATATTACGGATAAAATTATAAAGGAGTATAAAGCAGCTTTTCAGGAGCTATAAAAGTATTAGGTTTTACCGGTAAAAAGCCGGAAAAAACTAATAAAAGTTATATTTTACCGGTTGGAAACCGGGAAAGGTTTATGATATATTTTACCGGTAAAAAGCTGGGGGGATAAAAGTTTAGGTTAATATTAGCATTTAAACAGATTAAACCGGCTCCCTACCGGGGAAAGAAATTCAGTAAAGCGGTATATAGGACCGTAAAATTATTATATTTTACTAGCGTAATCCAGGTAGGAATAATAGGGATTTTGAAATTACTATATCCTATTAGCGTAATTCGGATAAAAGCGGTATAGATTTGAAAATTACTGTCTTTTACTGGTAAAATCCGGGTAAAAGCGGTATAATTCCAAAGGATATTCTAAATATTTTAATTGCGGTATATATAAATTTTTAGGGATATGCGAAATATAGCATATTTCGGAAATTTCCGCAAAAAGCATATTTAGCGTAATATATTAAAATAATTACCGGATTTTAAATATACGTAATAGTGGTATATTACTATTTACCCGGAAAAAAAATAGGAAAACTTGCGGATAGCGCAATATAACAGTGTATTATTACCTACCCGAAAATGAAATGGAAAATTTCCAGATAATAATAGCAAACGGGCTAAAGCATTCGGGTTGCGGTAAATGTATATTGAAAAGGAAGTTCCAGCTTATATTAAAAACGGAATATAATAAACATTAATATAAGTCTAACTATATTAGAAATATAAAGTCCTTTTAATATTATAAAGGTAATATAATAAAGGGAAGTCGTAATTAGGAATAGCAAATAAATAATAAAAAAGGAAAGTATATTTTTATTAATTTTCTATGGGATTTTAAAAATACTTAAAATTAAATCCTAAAGGCTAACTAAAAGCTAGCCGGAAATTATGTAACTATATAAATTAAAGTTAAACTTTAATACCCGTTATCGGAAACGGTAAAAGCTTTGCTTAAATTCCCTATATTATTAAATACGGTAAAAAACGAAAAAAGCTAATTATTAAAGCCTAACCCGGTTAAAACGGCAAACGTTATAAAATGATCGCAAATTGCCTAAATAGCGATAAAAATAATAAAAACGGTAACGATCGTTTTAAAAGTAATGCGCTGCTTTTTAATTTCGGTAAACTATTCGTTAACAGCTTTAAATTATAAAGCGATTTTATTATTAAAAGCCGTAAAGCTAATAGCGATAATATAAATAGCCTTTTATATCGCTTTACGGAAAACTCTACGTTTAATACGCTTTGGGATTATAATTTGAAGGCTATAGCGCGCTAACTAATCGGCTTATATAATATATATAATTTTAGCTTTTTTAAATAGCTTTACGTATTATTATTTAGGCTTTAATAAATTTCGCAAAAGATTCGGGTATCCTGTTAGGTTAAGTAAAATAAACCTTTTCGAAAAAGCGACGGAAATTATAAACCGGTTCCTAAACCTATTTAGGGATTTTAATATAGGATTTTATTACCGATAATATCCTTATAATAGATATATTTGGAAAACCCCGTTATATTATCGGAATATATCGGGAAATAAAGGTCGATAACGAAATCCTAATTTGCTTTTTGGATTAAATACCAGCCGTAGGAAATATTAAATTTGATATATTACATTTAAAAAAATGGAATATAAATAGGATCCTAATTGCTATTTTATTAGTTATTTACGGTAAATACCGGGAAAATACCGTTGTATACCTTTATATAAATAGAAATAGTTTTTAAAATAAAATTAACGTTAGGTTTATCGCTATTAAAAACGCCGCGATATTTTTCCTTATAAACGGTACGCTTTTTTTAACGGCGGTCCTTTTAAAGGTACGCTATAAGGATACCGGAAGGTTATTAGTAGGTTATTTGCTTAAAGTTTTAATGTTAAAGCGAATTACCGTAATAGCGGAAATAGATAAATTGGTAATAGCGATAATAGCAGGAATATAGCGGGATCCCGTAAAGTTATTGGAATTACCTAGGGAAACGTTATTATTATCGCCGTTAACATAAAGTGTAATACGAAATTTACGAAAAGCTTTATTTACGGCGGAAAGAAATATTTTTAACCGGCGGTTAAATATAAGTATTTTAATATTAGCGGTAAAAAATGGTTATGTATAAGCTATTATTGTTATTATTATCGTCGTTTTTGTTATTGGGTTTATAAAAGGAAAACCGGATTAAAAACGAAAAGGGGAAAAGGAAAGCATTTTATATACTTCCGATAGCCTTATTTTAGCGATGTTAGTTTGATAAAACGGAAGTTTTTTTAGTTAAACAATAGGGTTAAACAATTACGATAAAAATACCATAAAATGCTAGAAAGGAAATAAAAGCGTAATCGTTAGGTTACTTACGGTATAGCGTTAGGAAGCTCCTATTAAACTGCGACCTTTTACTTACGGGAAACGGCCGAAAGGATACCGGGAAAGTTCCTGAATCTTTGCCGGAAACTTTAATCCGCCGCGTTTAACGGTTTAAAATAAGCCGTGTTAGGAAAGGGTAATATATTAGGTATATAAATTTAGCTTAGCGTTTAAAGCGGGGTTAACCGATACGAAAAATAGGGTTTAACCGTATAATAGGTTAATAACCTAAATCTACCACCTTCAAACTTATGGTTATAGCTATAAATTGTATATTTATAGCGTGCAATACTTACCCAAATCGGTTTCCTGGAAATAGTTCTTTACCTTCACAAATACCATTCGTTTTTTAATACGCGTACGTTAAATTTCGTATCGCTTTCGTAACATTTTACAAAGGTTTATCCTTTAGCATTCGAATTATTAGCGAAAAGGATATTAAATTACGATTACCGGTAATAACTATTATATTTACTAGATTTTATAAAGGAAAACTTCGAAATATAACTTTTGGAAATATATACGAAAATAACTACCGATAGGTTAGCGATAAAAAACTTATAAACCTAGTTTTTTTGCGTTTATAATCGTTTCGGGAATTTTAAAATACAATATTTAAAATACGTATTTATTAACGGAATGGCGGAAAACGCAGACCTTTAAGCGTTTTTGTAAAAAGTTAAAGCGGATTTAGGAAATATACGGAAAAAAGGAAAAGTAGGTTTATTTTAATATTGATACGCTAATATAACGGAAAACCTTTATCCGATTTTTTAATACGTTAAAATACGGAACAGTATAAAGCTAACGTTACAAATTGGATTTTTAAAGCTTTAATAACCTTTTTAGCGGTAAAATTTAATAGTAAATTATAATAACGGTTTGATTTTAAAGCGATATAGCTAATAAATACCGAAAGGTTTATTATTTTATTTTAAAGGTTTAAAAAAATGTTTGGCGTATAATAAATAATACCGGATTATAGCGGTACGGAATTAATAGATATAATAATAAAGGCTTTTTTAATAGCAGTTAAACGTTTTTTTTGCAAATAATCGGGATATTTTAAGCGCAATTATTTATAAAAAAAAGCATTTAAAAATCCGAATAAAAATAAAAAGGATAAGGGACGAAAGAAACTTTAAAAATGCAAAACGACGAATAACCCCTTATTAAATGCGTACTATAACCGAATTAAACTTAAAGCGTAATTAGGTTAAATTTAGTACGGTATTTAATATAATTAGCTAATTAGTCGGTTTTATAAAACGGAACTTATATAACGCCTATTACGATATTTTTAACTTTTTAATGCGTCGGTTAAAGCGGTAAACTATAAAGCTATATAGTAAAATTTAACTTGGAAAAGGGATTTAAAGCTATTTATTTATAAACGGCAATTATAAATTTTAGGTAAATCTATATATTATAAGCAGGATTAAGGTATACATATAAATATACTTACCCTGTTCGGCTTATACAAGCCATAAGGAATTTCTGCTTATTTTAATCTTTTATGCGACCTTATAAAAACCTTTATCGGAAAAGAATTCGGGTCGTTTCGACCTTTCCGCGTATCCGCTACGTATTATACCGGTAAATCGGAGGTTTTTCCGTTTTTCCCGTAACTAATATATAAAAAAGAAAGTTAATATCGTTAGGTTACGGCGTAATTTCGGCGGGTAATTATCGGGTTTCAGTATTATTTTTATATGGTTTTTACGACTTTTATTAGTATTTTAAAGCGTAGTTTTTTCTTAAATCCGGTAAACGCGTTTCGTAGTTTTTAAATCCGGACGTATCGCTATATACCTTTTGGATCCGGTTAGCCGTCCTTTTATCGACCTTTTTAATATTAATACCTCTTAAAGTTCGTCGGTCTTAATCTTCCTTCCTTTTTATTAACCGTAATAATAATAATAATAATAATAACAGTAAAAATACGAGCAATAATAGCATTAATATGTTTTATTTTCCTTACCGCGACCTTTCCGCGATTTTCCTTTTTACGCTAATACTTTTTAGCTCCCTTTCCGTAATTACCATACCGTTTAAACGCCCGACCGCCGTAACGTTTAAATTTATGCTAACTAAAAAGCAGCTAACTAAAGCGTTTAAAGCGCGGCCTTAAGCTAAACGCTTATAAATTATAACTTACATTTTCCGTTTTTGCTATAATTTATTCCCGTTTTACGGCGACCTTTCACTAATCCTTTTTAGCGAGTGTGCCGGTAACAAAAATTGCGCTATATGTTTGCGTATAATATTAAGCTCGTTTACGTTAAACAAGCGTTATATTTATAATATAAATAAATTTCCGGTTTTTTCAACCTATTTAGGAATTGCCGTATCTATAACCTTACTAATACCACCTTTAGATTCCTAATCTAAAAAATACTATTACGGGACCGATACGAAGCTTAACGCACGCGTATTAAATAACGAATGGTATTTGCAAAGGTAAAAAACTATTTCCAGGAAACCGATCTGGTTAAAAATTGTAAGCTATAAATATACAATTTATAGCTATAGCTATAAGCTTAAAGGTAATAGCCTTAGACTATTAACCTATTATATACCCCTGAACTTACGTTTCTAGAATACCCTTTTGAAGTCCTTTTAAATGTAACCTTAAGGCCGACCATCTTATGGTCGAAGGTATACGGGCGTTTTTTAACCTTTTTATAATCGCTTCCGCTATCTGATAATTAGCTGTTTTTTAATTCCCGGCTTTTAATATATCTTTACCTAATATAATACCCCCTTTATATTTCCTAAACCCCTAAAGGGAAATTTATTACCTTAATCCCGTTTATAATATACATACCTATTTAAAATTTATAATTGCCGTTTATAAATAAATAATTTCGAACCCCTTTTCCGATTTAAACTTTACTATATAGCTTTACGGTTTACCGCTTTAATTAACGTTTTAAAAGGTTAGGAATATCGTAATTAGCGTTACGTAAGTTCCGTTTTATAAAACCGGTTAATTAGCTAATTATATTAAATACCGTACTAAATCCAATTTAATTACGCTTTAAGCTAAATTCGGTTACAGTACGCATTTAATAAAGGGTTATTTATCGCTTTACATTTTTAAGGTTTTTTTTATCCCTTTTCCTTTTTATTTTTATTCGGATTTTTAAGTACTTTTTTTATAGATAATCGCATTTAAAATATCCCGATTATTTATAAAAAAAGCATTTAGCTATTATTAAAAATGCTTTTATTATTATATTTATTAATTCCGTTCCGCTATAATCCGGTATTATTTATTATACGTTAAAATTTTTTCGTATTTTCGAAATAAAATAATAAGCCTTTTAACGTTTATTAAATATATCGCTTTAAAATCGAACCGTTATTTTAATTTACTATCGAATTTTACCGTTAAAAAGGTTATTAAAGCCTTAAAAGTTTAATCCCTAACGTTAGCTTTATATTATTCCGTATTTTATCGTATTAAGAAATTGGATAAAGGTTTCCCGCTATATTAGCGTATCGTTATTTAAGCGAATTTAGCTTTCCTTTTTTTCCGTATATTTTTTAAATCCGTTTTAACCTTTCGTAAAAACGCTTAAAGGTCCCCGCTTTCCGCTATTCCGTTAATAGATGCGTATTTTAAATATTGCGTTTTAAAATTCCCGAAACGATTGTAAATATAAAAAATTAGGCTTATAAATTTCCCATCGTTAGCTTATTAATAGCTATTTTCGTACGCATTTTTAAAAGCTATATTTCGAAGCTTTCTTTTATAAAATCCGGTAAATATAATAACTATTACCGGCGGTCGTAATTTAATATCCTTTTCGCTAATAATTTAAATATTAAAGGTTAAACCTTTGTAAAATATTACGGGACTAATATAAAGCTTAACGTATATCTATTAAAAAACGAAAGGTATTTATAAAGGTAAGGAACTATTTCCAGGAAACCGATTTAGTTAAAGATTGTACGCTATAAATATACAATTTATAGCTATAGTTAGAGTCTAAATGGAAAGGAAAACAAAAACAGCTAGCAACCCGACACTAGCCGCTATATTACGAATTTAAAACTTCCGTTTAATAAAGCGCATTAATTACCCTTAAAGGCGCGACGCGCTCGATAATAAATCCCGGTAACATTACGGCGCTAATTAAAAAAAGGCTACGGCTTTCCCTATTAGAACCGAAATAACGGGTTAAACGGGACAAATTACCGAATAAAAACGCGCATTACCCCGAATAAACGTCGTTACGTTAAATAAAATGCCCGGATTTATCGGGGAATTCGTCCAAAATGCGAAAAAATACCTTTTAAAAGCTAGTAACCGAAAAAAGGAAAGCGTAATTAGCCGCCTATTTACGGGTTTCGTTTACCGTTAAAACGAATGGGCTATTACAACGGAACTAACCGAAATGACCGAATAACTCGGTATTAATAACCCTACCGTAACCGGTATAATTATTACGGCTTTCGAACGGATCGAAAAAATGATAAATTCGAAAAAGATAATAAAGGAAAAAGCGCGGATTTAGGTATAAATTACGGCGACCTTTTAAAATACTAAGCGTAATCCGTATATAACGAAACCCTTACCTTCGCTTTTAATTATCGACGATAAGGTTTTTATAATCGGAAGGGGGGAAAATATCTAAAAGTTAACCTTAAGGCAAATAATTAAAATATATAACCGAATAACGGTAAAAGGTTATAATTTGCGATCGATTCGACCGTATAATCCGTCTACCTTATTTACCGCTATAAAAATATCCGGGTTTTTTCTGTTATTATTTATCCTAAAAGGACGGTTTTAGTTTTAAATTGGCTTATGCGGATCGGAAGGAGGGTATTTCGAACATTTTATACGTTTTAAGGGAAAATTACGCGCTATTTCCCTTAAATTTAATCCCGTTCGATAAACGGAAAAATATTAGGGCCGTAATTAAAGGTAGGTTATTTAGATAGTGCTATCCAGGTAGGTAATTTTAGAAGCGTACGATTTAAAACTCAGAAAAATTTATTATTTATCGTTCTTTTAAAGATTGATTTTAATATTCCTTTTTTTAATAATACGACTATTGATTTCTAAAATGTATGAATAATAAAATCGTAATATTAGGGCTTTTATTTATTGAATTTTTCCTGGAATATATTTCGTAATTATTTACTTTTGATTTTTAGCTAAATGGCTTTTATAATGCTCTATACGAAATAAATATTAAGGTATTTCCGGTTAGTTTTCTGCGAAATTTAGGATTATTTTTTAAAATTTAAGATCAATTTCCTTTTATGTTAAAGTTAGAAGGTTATTTTGTACCATATATTCCTAGATATTAATAAGTAAAGGTTTAAAGTCCGGTGATTTTAGGATTGGTAATTTAGAAGCCGGCATTTCCGGGGATAATTGTTTTTTTAATATTACGATAGTATATACGCGCTAATATCTTCGTAAAATAAATAATAAACGAAAAGGTAAAAAAAAGAAAAAAAGAAAATGCATAATAATGTATAGTTTTCGTCCTTTTTTATATATAGTAGGTCCGTTTTATTTAGTTAGATTTGCTGTGTATAAAGCTTTGGAAATTTCGTTTAAATATTTGTTTTTAGTCCTTTTCGCAATTTCCCAGGAATTTTTAATGCACGATATAGTACGGTACCCTTTATACGAATCCTTATTCAGTTTTCGTCGGAAAGTGCACCGCTGATTATAAACGTTACCAATCAATAAATATATAATTATACGTTAGTAATCGATTTATTAATCAATGTTCGTTTACTAAAATATGGATTGTTTATTAGCAGATATTCAATAATAACGTCGAAAAAACGTACAGCATTATTAATATAATATATTACTGTAATATTTTTATTATTCCATAATGTTTCTTTTTTTATTATTATTATCGTACGAAAAATAGCAAATTTATATATATATTAGCGGTTTTAAATTACCTTCGTACGAAAGTAATCCTAATCCTTATATCAACAGTACGTCCGGAAATCGTACGACGTTAAAATATATGATTTTTATATCAGGACGCGCGCGTATTTCAGACGTATTCGAAATACCGGGGGTTCCCGTTTTTTTACAGGCGGTACCGCTAGCAATTAAAGCTTTGCAGCGTAGGGACCGTTATAAGGCCCCGCTTCCTCCTTAGCTACGTGCGATTAACATCCATTATTCCAATAAAAATAATTTTTCGGAAAGTCGTTTAGGGCACTGGAAGCCCTTAGGGCGTAATATGCACGGGATGTATGTCGGAGGGTATATGAGGGAAAGCAATGCACCTTTATTAGGATCACTGTAAATTGAAAAGCAATAGCGTTTAATATAGGCCTTAAGCCACTGTACTTATAGCGGCTACAAAGCCATTAACACCCTAATACCTCTTAACACTTAATAAAGAAACGCTATAAAAATACAGTTATTACGAAGCTAGCTAACAAAAAAACAACTATAAAACCTAACTGTATACTTAAAAAACGCGCGGCTTTTTACACCATTAAAGGAAAAGCGTACGATAATATATCCGTAAATAACAATACCATTCCCATTCCCTTTATTATTCCCAATCACCCTAAAGAAAAGGAACGCACAATTACCCAAATTAACCCAAAGGAAAATGACGTACGATTAAAAAACAAATTACCAATATTAAAATAATAGATGTTAATCGCACGTAACTAAGGAAAAAGTGGGGCCCTATAACGGTCCTTATGCTGCAAAGCTTTAATTACCGGTAATACCGTCTATAAAAAACGGGAATCCCCGGTATTTCAAATATATCCGAAATACGCACGTATCCTGGTTTAGAAATTATTCGTTTTAACGTCGTGCGATCCCTGGATATACTGTTAATATAAGGATTAGGATTACCTTTATACGAAAATAATCCGGAACCGCTAGTATATATATAGTCTGCCATCTTTTATACGATAGTAATAGCAGAAAGAGAAATATTATGGAATAATAAGAATGTTACAGTAATATATATCAATAATGCTGCACGTTCTTTCGACGTTTTTATTAGATATCTATTAACAGACTATTTATACTTTGGTGGACTAACATTTCTAGTTTTATTTTTATTTCTTTTTTATTTAATTAGCTCCCGGTTTACTCTATTATTATAACTATCCCAGCGTGGTTACTGCCCTTTTGCCGGCACCTTTTTATTATATTACATTATTAAATTTACCTTATAAGCGTTGTGCGGTATATGTATTTCATGCAATTATATATACGGAATACATATATAAGAGCTACCTTCTAACCTTTATAAAGCTACCTGTCAGGTATACGGGTCCGGTCCAGCGCATAAAGCGGGGTCAGGCAGTGCAAAGCCAGGCTCAGCGGCAAACATCGGCAAAATACCGGTATTTCGACCGCACTATACTAATAGTATCGGATAGAAAAAAGGCAGGTATCCGTTACGAACGTCCGTAAAAAGGGATATAGGGGATTTATAAGGACGGCTTTCTTACCCGACGAAAAAAAAGGGGGAAAGTTAAAAAAGGATAATTTTTAATTATAAACCCTATTATAAAGGAAACCCCTTTTTAAAAGGATTTCCCTTATAATCGATTACGTTTAGCCTTATTAATATAAATACCGCTAATTCCCAATAAATCCTAATGCCCATTTTGCCTTTATACGAAGTTTATTCTTAATATAATTATCTTTTTTTTCGATTTTAATTAAAAAGCAGGCCCGGAATGAATATTAAAAAAAACCGTTTAATTTAAAATGGAGTCGATCGTAATTCCGTAAACGTTACTAAATTCGGCGGTAAAACCGATAACCGTAAAGCTTGCCGTTAGTAAAAAAAATTCGATATTTAAAAATACCGGAAGTACCCTATAAATGCCTATCGATTTCGCTTTATTCGATAATATAGCGATCGAAACGTTAAAAGCTTAGCTTATAGCTAAAGCGATATATAAACGACGGATCGAAAATATCCGTAAATTTACGTAAGGAAAATAACCGTTCGGTAATATAAGTATAAATAATAGAAATACCGGTAAATACCGAAAAGGTTTTTCGTAAAGTAAGGTTACCCTTAAGGTATTTACGTTAAAGGAATCCGCATTTTAATAAAAAATCGCCTATTATATAAACGATTATAAATTTATTTTTAAAACCGAAAAAGGGAAATATAATAAAAATCGGGTAAAAGTTTAAATAGCTTTTAATAATTTCGATAACCGGAAGCGGTTATAATAAATAGCATTTAAATTTATAAACCACCCTAATAGCTTACTATAGCCTATTTAGGCTGATTTTATTAAATAGCTTAAGGTAAAAACCAAAAACCCCGATATACGGATATTTCAAACGTTTAAAAAGCTTATAGGAATTTCCGGTATTTTATAAAAGGAATATAAATCGTTTAAAGCTTTTAAAATCCGTTAAAACCTAACGGAATTCGATTTCCCAAAATTAGCTTCTAAATAAACCAAAATTATAATTTTCCTTTTAAAATTCCGACCGGAAATTTGCTGGGAAATAACGCGTAAAAAGTTGCTTTATACGATAGCGGACCTATAAATAAAGGCTTTAAAAGCCGAATTAATGTTAAAGAAAACCGGGAAAACCTTAAAGGCTATAAGTATTTTATCTATTCGGAAAACGCTTAATTATTATAAATACGGGCAATTAGGGTATATTATAACGGTATATCTAACTATACCTAATATTATACCATTTATTAAAAAAACTTAAAAACTTACCTAAAACGAAACTAAAAAAAAGTTCGATATTTATTACTATAAATATAAGGAACCGGGATATATCCGACCCGTATATCTTAAAAAAAGCAAAATTTTTACGGCTAATTCGATACCGTTATTACCTTAATTATATACGGGTACCTAAAAATACAATCCAACGGTTAAAATCCGGTAAAAAACTAAAACGTATATCCGGATTAATAGATATTAGGTAAAGGTAAAAGCATTTATTAATAATAAGAACGATATTAACCGAATACGTAATAACCTATTCCGGTTTAGAAAAATACTAATACCGGACGAAAGCTAGTTATCGTAATGTAACTAAAAGCGAAATATACCTATTTTAGGTATCAGAAAATATAAAACGCGGATTATAGATAATTAGGGAATTAGCCGGAAATTAGTAGTAATTTACGTAATAATTTTTAGGAATAACTATAACATTACGCTAAGCATACCCTAATTACGGTAAAAAGATATTCGGGTTCAATTTAGGGATTTAAAATAAAGGTTTCCGTTACCTTTTAAAAAGATTAAAATAATATCGTTCGAAATAGTACGGGAAATAATCCAATTAGGAATAAATTTTGCAGTTATAAAGGCCGTATTAGCCGAAATACCGGAAAATCCCTTCGATAAATTAAAAGCATTCCCAAAATAGGTTAGGGGGATAATAGTACGCTATATTTACCTAATTAAATCGGACCTTTTACCTGGTTATATTAATTAGGATTATACGATCAACCTAAAAAAAAGAACGATACCCCTTTACGGGAATATTTACCTTTTATTAAAAGAAAAACTTAAAACTTTCCGGGAATATTTCAAAAAAGCTTTAATAAAAAGATAAATCCGCCATTTAATAAGCCTTATAAATATTAAAATCCTATTTATATTAAAAAAGAATAGGAAATTGCGGCTTTATATCGATTACCGGAAATTTAATAAAATTACTAAAAAAAACCGGTTAATATTACCGTTAATCCCGGAAATCCTAAACCGGGTATCGGGAAATCGGTATTTTATTAAATTAGATTTGAAAAATACCTATTACTAATTGCGGATCCGGTAAAAAAACGAATGGAAAATTGCATTCCGTTATAAATACGGACATTATAAATATCTGGTAATACCGTTCAGATTAATAAACGCCCCGGTAAACTTTTAAAGGTTTATTAATATAATTTTCGGGGATTTAGTTAATACCGTTTATATTATATACCTAAACGATATCCTAATTTTTTTAAAAATATAAAAGGAATACCGGAAAGTAATTAAGGCTATCCTAAAACGATTGGAAAAGTTTAAATTTTATATAAGCCCGAATAAATGCAAATTTAAAACAGATAATATCGATTTTTTAAACTTTAAAATAACAAATCGAAAAATCGAAATTTTACCTGATAAAGTTACAGTAATTAGCAAATGGAAAATACCGGAAAATATCCGTAATATTTAGGTATTCCTAAATTTTATAGGCTATTATAAGAAATTTGTAAAACGGTATATAAAGGTAACTATACCTTTAACGGACCTTTTAAAAAAGGATACCGTATTTGCTTAAAAGATTATAACGGAAAAAGCGTTCCGCAAACTAAAGCTGTTATTTATACGAACCTTTTTATTAATGCATTTCGATTTTACTAAAACGTTATATTTAAAGTCGGATATTTCGGATTTAACGATAGGAATAATCCTATTACAGTTAATAAATAGCCGGTAATGCCTAATAGTATACCGGTTACGGAAATTAAAAAAAAGGGAATTACGTTATACAATTCCGGATTTTAAATTAATAATTATAATAAAAGCCTTTAAAATTTAAAAATATTATTTAACCTATTTATAATAAACTATTAGGATAATAACGGACTATTTGAATTATATTTATATAATAATAAAAGCGAAAATAACGATCCGTTAGGTAAGGTAATTTAAAAAGCTAGCAAAATACAACTTTATTATTAAATGGAAGCCCGGATACCGGAACCTAACGGACGGCTTATTAAGGTATTTATAGGATAAACCGGAAAAAGGGAAAATCGAAAAAGCTAAAAAAAAATTTAAAAAGGACCTATTAGCAAAATTCCGGGAACCTATTCGGATAAAAGCAGCCGCCGTAAAAAAAAGCGCCTTAACGACGTTAAAACGCATCTAAAAGGTATAAAAAATGGACGAATTTATATTAAAAGGAAATTAAAAAAAAGCCAAATATTTAGGATTTTACCGAAAGTTTATTAAAATATTAGGGGAAGGTTTGGGTTTTATTTTTAGGATTTTTTAAATGAGCTATTTTTTAAAAGCAGTATAATAATCCGATAGCAAATTATAAAAGTATAGCTAAAATTTTGGAAAAATTTAAATAACAATTCTGTTAGCCCGGGATAGCTAAAGATATCCGCAATTATATACGGATATGTTAAATTTATTAGCGGATTAAACCGAAAATATAAATGCTTTGTAAGTTTTTAACCCCGTTACCTGTACCGGATAAACCAGGTTAGGAATTGTTAATAGATTTTATTAAACAATTATTAACGTTTATAAACAGGGTAAATAAAAAATGCGATATAATATTAATAATAGTCGATAAATTTACCAAATATAGCTTTTTTATTTTAACGTTAACGAAATTAACTAATAAAAGCTTAGGGGACCTTTTATTTATATACGTTTAAAGTTTATTAAGGATATTAAAAAGGATTATATTAAATAGGGATAAGTTTTTTACGAACGGGTTTTAATTAACATTTATTAGATATTTAGGAATTACGGGCAGATTATCGATTGCTTATTATTTATAAACCGATAGATAAATAAAAAGAACCAATTAGGTAATAAAGCATTATTTCCGGTGCTTTTATTACGAAAAGTAGGACGATTAGGCGTTATTTTTACATTTAACGGTTTAAATATATAATAAGAATATATATTTAGGGTTATAAAAAACGCCGGCCTTTTTATTAATAGGATTCCATTTAAAAAAACCCTATAACCTTACGGTAATTAAAAAAAAGCCGTTTATAGCAGCTAAAATTAAGGTATAAACTTTAAAAGCAAATAAAACGCGCAATAAAATTCTATTGGAAAAGGTAAATAAAATATATAAAAAGTATTACGATAGGTATAGGATATTAATACCTTTTAAAAAAAGAAATTAGGTATTACTAAATACGGCGAACATTAAAATAAAAAAACCTTCGAAAAAGCTATTAAACAAATAGTTAGGACCTTTTTAAATTATAATAATAGTTAGTTTAGTAAAATTAGCGTTCCGATTAAAACTGCTAAAAAATACCGGATATATGATATATTCCCGGCAAATTTGCTATATTTTTATAAAAAAAAACCCGGTGAAAAGCTAAAAAGTTAAAAAGTGGAAATTAAAAAAAAAGATAAATCGTTTCGAAATAAAAGCTTTAAAAGGATATAAAGGATTATAGAAAAAGCGGGAATACCTAATTAAATAGGTAGGCTATAATAAATCAAAAAATTCGTAAGTTTCGAAAAGAAATATTACGGACGAAATTATAAAGGAATATAAGGTAGCTTTTCGGGAATTGTAAAAATATTATACTTTACCGGTAGGAAATTAAGAAAGGCTTATTATATATATTTAACTGGTAAAAGCCGGGAAAAATACGTATATGTCAGGTATACAGGTCCGGTTTAGCGTATAAAGCGGGGTCGGGCAGTATAAAGCTAGGCTTAGCGGTAAGCATCGGCAAAATGCCGGTATTTCGACCGTATTATACTAATAATATCGGATAGAAAAAATGCAGGTATCCGTTACGGATATCCGTAAAGGGGGATATAGGGGATTTATAAGGATAGCTTTCCTACCTAACGAAAAAGGAAGGGGAAGGTTAAAAAAGGATAATTTTTAATTATAAACCTTATTATAAAGGAAACCCTTTCCTAAAAGGATTTCCCTTACAATCGATTACGTTTAGCCTTATTAATATAAATACCGCTAGTTCCCAGTAAATCCTAATGCCCATTCTGCTTTTGTACGAAGTTTATTCCTAATAGTATATAGGTTTATATTAGCGTTAGGCGGATTAAACCAGCTGGCTACCGGGGAAAAAAGTTCAGTAAAGCGATATATAGGACCGTAAAATTACTATATTTTACCGGTAGGAAATTAAATAAGGGCAATATGGAATTAATTACTATTTTTTAATAATAAAAGCCGGGTAAAAGTGGTATAATTCCGGAAAATGCTTTGGTATTTTTAAAGTGCGATATATTTAAATCCCTAAAAATATGCGAAATATAGCACCTTTCGGAAACTTTCGTAAAAAGTATATTTAGCGCAATATACCAAAATAACTACCGGATTTTAGGTATTAAACATACGGATTACGGTAAATATATATTATAGGTGCGATATATTTAAATTTTTAAAAATATACGAAATATAGTACTTTTCAGAAATTTTTATAAAAAATATGCTTAGCGTAATACGCTAAAATAATTACCGGATTTTAAATATACGTTATAGTAATACATTATTGCTTATCCGGAAAAAAGGTAAGAAAATTTCCGGATAGTAACGGTAAATAGGCTAAAATATTCGGGTTACGGTAAATATATATCAGGAAAAAATTCCAGTTTATATTATAAATGGAATATAATGAATATTAATGCAAGCCTGGTTACGTTAGGGATATAAGGACCTTTTAATACTATAAAAGCAATATAATAAAGGGAAATCGTAATTACGAATAGCAAATAAATAATGGAAAAGGAAAACGTATTTTTTATTAGTTTGTTATAGGAATTTAAAGGTACCTAAAATAAAATACCAAAAGCTAACCGGAAGTTATTTAATTATACAAATTAGGGTTAAAATTTAATACCCGTTATTAGAAACGGTAAAGGCTTTACCTGGATTTTTTATATTATTAAATATAATGAAAAGCGAAAGGGCCTAATCGTTAGGGCTTAACCCGGTTAAAATAATAAACGCTATAAGGCTACCGGAAGCTACCTAATTAGCGATAAAAATGGTAAAGGTAATAGCGATCGTTTTAAAGGTAATGCGTTACTTTTTAGCTTTAGCGAACTATTCGTTAGCAATTTTAAGCTACGTAGCGATTTTATTGTTAAAGGTTATAAAGCTAATGGTAATATTACGGGTAATTTCTTATATTGCCTTACGGGAAGCTCTCTATTTAATGCGCTTTTAAATTTCGGTTTGGCGGTTATAGCGCGCTAATTAATCAGCCGATATGGTATATGTTAGGATTAATGCTGATAGGGGAAAGTAATATATTAAGGAGATCTTTGCATTGTGCGGTAAAGCACTGCATTTATTGCTCTATTACTGGATCCCTTAAAGGAGGAAATCCGGTAATTTATATAGATAGATATTCCCTTATTAACAGGGTTTAACCCAGTTCAGATAACCGGATTTCCCCACAACTTATCCGGACTCCGCTAGGGTAGTCCACTAGTTGGGGTAGTCCGTTGTTACCTAAAAGGGTTAAGCGGGTAAAATATATTATAATAATAATATATTAATAGTATATATAGTTTTAGCCTTTTAAATAGCTTGACGTACTATTATTTAAGCTTTAGTAAATTTCGTAAAAAATTCCGGTATCCGTTTAGGCTAGGTAAAATGGACCTTTTCGAAAAAATAACGGAAATTACGAACCGGTTTTTAAATTTATTTAGGGATTTCGATATAGGATTTATTACTAACGATATTTTTGTAATAAATGCATTTAGAAAACCCCGTTACGTTATCGGAATATATTGGAAAGCGAAAGTCGATAGCGAAATCCTAATTTGCCTTTCGGTTAAAATATTAGCCGTAAGAAATATTACGTTCGGTACACTGCTTTTTAAAAGGGGGGATATAAATAGGATTTTAATTGTTATTTTATTAGGTATTTACGGTAAATATTAGGGGGATACCGTTACGTACCCCTATATAAATAAAAATGGTTTTTGGATTAAAATTAACGCTAAATTCGTCGTTATTAAAAGCGCCGTAACGCTTTTCTTTACGAATGGTACGCTTTTTTTTAACGGCGGTCCTTTTAAAAGTACGTTAGGAAAATACCGGAAGGTTATTAGTAAGCCGTTTATTTAAAGCTTTAGTATTAAAGCGAATTACCATAATAGCGGGTATCGATAAGCTAATAGTAACGGTAATGGTAAAAATATAATAAAACCCCGTAAGGTTATTAAAGCTACCTAAAGAAATATTATTATCGTCGTTATTAACGTAAAACGCAATATAAAGCTTACGAAAAGCTTTATTTACGATAGAAAAAAACATTTTTAATTAGCGGTTAAATACCGGTATTTTAGCATTAGCGGTTAAAAGGGTAATTTACCGGCTATTATTATCGTTATCGTTATTATTATTATCAGGTTTATAAAAGGAAAACCCGATCGAAAAACGAAAAAAGGAAAAGGAAGGTTTTTTATATACCTTTAGCAGCCCTATTTTTAATAATATTAAACGGAAACCTTCTAGTTAAACAGTAAAATCGAATAATTACGATAAAAATACCGGAAAATATTAGGAAAAAAATAAAGGCGAAATTGCCGGGCTATTAACGATATGGCATTAATGGGCGCTATTAAACCGTAATTTTCCAGCTATAGGAAACGACCGAAAAAGAACCGGGGAAATTCCGGTATTTTTACCGGAAGCGCCGATTTGCTATATTTAACAGCCTAAAATAGGCTTTATAGGAAAAGGGCAATATATTAGGTATACGGGTCCGGTTTAACGTATAAAATAGGGTCGGGCAATACAAAGCTAAATTTAACGGTAAGCATTAGCAAAATACCGGTATTTCGACCGCATTATGCTAATAATATCGGATAAAAAAAGGCAGATATCCGTTACGGATATCCGTAAAAGGGGATATAAGGGACTTATAAGGATAGCTTTTTTTACCTAACGAAAAAGGAAGGGGAAGGTTAAAAAAGGATAATTTTTGGTTATAGACCCTATTATGGAGGAAACCCTTTCCTAAAAGGATTTCCCTTATAATTGATTACGTTTAGCCTTACCAATACAAATACCGCTAGTTCCTAGTAAATCCCAATGCCCATTCTGCCTTTGTACGAAGTTTATTCCTAATACTACCTTATATTTATTTTATAACTTAAATTGGTAAAAACTTTCAAGGTAAATTTAAAAGCTTTATATGGAAATAACTTTAATAGCTGTAAATTGATTTTTATAAATTGCTATATTAAATTATGTTTCGGAAACAATCGCGTATAATACTAAAAGCCATTTAAGCGGAAAACGTACTTAATTAACGTTAAAAATTATACAAATGAGTGTTAAAGCCCCTTATAAATTAACTGTAAATAGAAAAGCGTTAGCATAATTACAGGCCTTTAAACACTGTAATTACAGCGGCTATAGCGCCGCAGTTACCCTGTATACTCCAACATGTTGAACGTATTGTTTTAATCCAGCTTAATTTTCACGCGAGCTCGAGTGGGTCCGAAGCGACTTGTGCACCGCCACCCTTTGCCGCGTTTCTGGTCTGAGCACCCGAGACTAGTTTGAGCCACTGAGACTCTTAGGATGTACTTTTTCGCTTTACATTTGGCCTGAGCACCCGTGACTATGTATTGGCCCATTCTTTTGGAAGGGACTCTTCCGCCGCCTGGCACCATACTCCAGGCCGAGATCAGCGAGTCGAGATGGCGGCCGATTTCATCGGGGCTCACATGCTCGTGACCCTTCGGCAGCCTCCCACAAGTTTGCGGGGCGTAGTCAGCGATGTCAAGTCGGGCTGCAGCCTGACACTCTCCAACGGTTTGGCCCTCCTATCCCCTCCATCCGATCTAGATGCTGCCACGGCCGACCCCGCCGCAGGTGACCACGACGCGAGGCTGAAATTGATGGGATTGTGTAGTATGGTCTGCCGACGGCAACATCTGGCTGCAGTCGAGTCTGACGGTCGAGGCAGCCAATGTCGCGAATCTGGTTGAGATTCCCACGACAACGGCGTCGCCACAAACGTCGGTGACCGACACCCGGACGCCCGCCGGCGCCACTACCTCCACGGGCGCCAAAAACACTGGTCGCCCATCTGTGCCAACATCAGCACCGCCGCGTCCAACAGCCTCAGGCACAATACCAACGACCCAGCCAGCACCGCAACCCTCACAATCCCCGGCACCATTCAGGGATCCCGCTATAATCGCGGTGGGAAAGCCGCCGCCAGCACTTATAGCAGCCCGGGCCAGTGCCAGAGACAATGGAGTCCCCGGGGCGGCATCGCGGCAAGCCACGCCGGTTCACACGCTGACAGATGCACCTGTAGCGACCACGTCGACTTCGGCTGTAGCGGTAAAACGGTCGCTTGACGCGCCACGGATAACGGTGCATGGGCCAGAGCCGGCGGCCGGTGATCCACCGCGCATGGACAGAGAATCAGCCGGCCTCGTTCCTGGGAAGAAAAAGAGCAGGAGACCGCGTGCGAACAAGGGTGGCCGTAGTGCCGCGACACAGGAGGAGCATGCTGGGCTCGGCCCGGACACAGTCTCTGGACAGGCCGCTGCTCACAGCTCCAAGGGCTGGCGGCAAACACCCATGCTGGAGGACACATCTTCATTCCAGCCATATAACGCGCTCAAGAGGGGCCGGGGCCGGAAAGCGAACACTCTACAGCATGAAAACGGGTGGGCGTCCGAGGACGTTACAGACGTGCAGGAGTTGGGCGAGTTCGACTTTGAAGGAGGGCTGGCTAAGTTCGACAAGCACACCCTCTTCGACCAGATGCGCAAGGACGACCAGGTGGATGACGCAAATCGGCTAGTATCACACAACAGGCAACCCAAGCCCAAGCCTGGTACCTCCGGAGGAAAGAACCTCCACTACTCAGAGAACGTCCTCGACGCCCCACCTGCGGGCACGAATCTCAAGGTTGAGCTCCCACACGACTTTTGGAACAGCGAAGCGGATACGGAACGGCTGAGTGGACGCGATCTTGCAAGCCGGCAGAGCTCTCGGAGGGGGGAAAGCAAAATGTCGGTCACACGTAGGTCGCAGTCGCGCAAGGCCAGCGCCACCACTTCTACAATCCCCGCCCCAACCCGCACGGGGTCAAGCGGGGTTCGGACCCCGACATCGGGTAGCCGGCAGCGTCGTGGGTTGTCCACGGCCCAGGGCACGGCCGATGGCATGGCCGCTGGCGGAGACCGCGGTCAGCGACAGACGGGTGCTGCTGGCCCAGGTCTGGCGCTTGTTCCTAGTATGCGCCGCGTCGAGACCGTTTCGGCCCTTCAGATGCTGAACCTGGAGCTTATCGCGCACAATGAGATTGGGCTCACCGAGGACATGATGTCGGAAAACGCAGCGAGGGGCATCGCCGAGGTGGTTCTGACGGCACTTTCAGACCCTGCCGTTCGGCTCAGGTCGGGCGTCAGTGGCGGTGACGTTGCAGCCGGAGCTGTCGTGGTTCTCGCTGGCAATAACAAGTCCGGAATCCGGGCCGTGGCGGCGGCGCGCCACCTTCGCAACAAGGGCATCAACATGCTTGTTTGCGTCGTGGGCATGGAAAGGGGCGAGCGCGACCTCCTTGAGGGCATGCAACAACAGCTGCGACTCCTGCGTAACCTCGGCGGGCGCGTCTACGGCAAAAACGAGCTGCTCGACCACGTGCGCAAGCTTAGCATTCCTACCCTTACCGTCGACACGCCGCGCGGTGCACTCGTGCCAAATCCACCCGCCGTCACGCTTATCGTCGACGCGCTCCTCGGCTTGGCGACGCCCTTTGACGAGCTGCGCACGGGCGAGCAGGCCACCGTCTTTGAGCTTGTCGAGTGGGCCAACCGGAACGAGGCCTTTGTGCTCGCCATCGACGTGCCAACCGGCATTGACCCGTCTACGGGCAACATCAGCATCGTTGACGGGAATCGCCTGTACGTGCGGCCCCGCTACGTCGTTGCCCTGGGCGCGCCAAAGAAGGGTTTACTGGAATCCATGTCGTGTGGTGTGGCGGCCGAGGGTGACACTACTGTATCACGCGCTCAAGCCCCTGACGATGTCGTCACCGACTGGAAGCTCTTCATAGCTGACATCGGACTGGGGCCGGCAGTCTGGAAGAAGGCTGGCACCAAGATGCGGCGCGGTATTGATTTTGGTCGCAGCTGGCTCGTGGAAATGCGCTTCTTGACCGGTGATTCGGAGACGGCAATGTGACAGGAGGGTCGACCTCTAGCTACCCTGGCTAAACTTTGTATGGGACGTTATGGCTTGCCACAGCATCATCTTATTTGTAACAACAAACGATTGCATATATATCCGCATATTCATATTGCATACCTGTTGGTCAATTGCGGCCTGCCCATCTCGGCCACAAGCGTATTCCTATTTATGCAGACTGTGCAGTGCGTACAGGTATTTAGCGTAAACTCACCCCCCTCGACAGACCATCGTCAGCCAGTCCCAAACATGGCTCGCACCGAAGGCCCGTTGCCCTGTATTCCAGTCCCGGCCACATTCGTTGACGGCCTACCCCCAGAGACGGCGCTTTCGGCACTGTAAAGCTTGTTGTAAAAAGTCACCACTCTTGGGTGTGCCATAACCTTGTGCTTCTCAAATCTCAACACCTGCAGGCCCTCCTGACTAGTCGCGCGACTGAGCGCAACATAGGCCTGGCCCTTTTCAAACACCCTGCCGAGATCGACTTTGACCCTTGCCAATGTCTGGCCCTGGGCCTTATGGATCGAGAGAGCCCATGCCAGGATTAGAGGAACTTGCTTGCGGGAAGCCTGGACCTCGCCCGTGGGCAATTCCGACTTCCATTCCTCTGGTACGCACAGAAGGACCCGTGGAGATCCGTCCACCGCGTGGAAGCGCACGACAGGGTACTCCCTGTTATCCAGGCCGCCGGCTTCATCCAGCTGGCGGCTGAAGGCCATCAGGCGCTTTCTCCTTGCCTCGGCATCCTTGCTGTCCTCATCGGCACAGTCCTCGTCCTCTGCACCCGAGCCATAACCATCGCCTGGGTTGATGGCCTGGAAGGATGCCTCGCTCATAAAGCGCATTACCGTTCCTAATGACCCGTTGACCAATGTCTCGTCCATGTTTTTGATGAGCATGACCTGTGCACCTTTGCGAAGTTCCAGCGTCTTGGGGGCCATCATGTTTTGAAGAAGCTTGTCGCGATGTTGGGGGTCGCCTGTATCAAGTGCATCATATCGATAAGGCTTGGACTGCAGACTCTTGAGCCGCCTGTCGTTGGACCCATCCACCTCTGATCTCGTCGGGAATCTGTGCGCATCGTGTCTGAGTAAATTGTTCCGCCAGCATTCAACCCTGCGAGTCCGGCGTGTCCTTGCAATGACAAGGGTAAGGGGAGGGGGAGTGTGGTTAGGGGTATGCTTCGTACAGTTCAGTAACCTCTAGGCCATCCTCAAAATGCAGAGGTCGGGCAAGCGCCTTGAATTTGTTGACCGTTTGGTCGCTTATTCTTCCGAGCCGCATCTCGTTGAGCATACCGGCAAATTCTGTGAACCGATAAATTAGCCTGGGTCAAGACAAGTGGACAATATCTGGACCTCGAGAGCCGCGGCGAGGTACAAAAGAGGACACTTACGGGGGTCTTTTTGCCGAAAGACCTCTGTCAGGCCTATCGTGTGGTCAATCGAGGTATTCCAGGTCGCTGCCTCAAAAGCAAACTTGATGTCTCGCTTGTCGAAGCCGTCCGGGACGGGGGGAAGCTGGAAGAAGTCGCCTGTGATGACCAGCTGAATGCCACCCCAGGGTCGGCCGTTGTTGCGGATGGTGCGGCCTATCTGACAAAGCTTGTCAAACAGATCACCGTCCACCATAGAAATCTCGTCGATGATGAGAACCTTTGTTCGCAACCAACGGTTCTTGGCCTTGGGATTCCGCCGAATTTTTTTGACCAGGGTCTGGGCGTCCTCCTTTCCGAGACCGATGCCGGAAAAGCTGTGCAACGTCATGCCACCAATGTTGCAAGCAGCCAGTCCCGTCGAGGCCGTGACTGCCAGGCGGTCGGGGTCTTTTGACCACTTCTTCTTGAGGTCCGCAATGATGGCTCTCATGAGGACCGACTTGCCCGTCCCGGCAGGACCTGTGAAGAAGACGCTCAGGCCGCGGTCGCAGACGAGACTCTTGACATGACGCTGTTCATTGCTCAGCGATATGGCCGAGTTTTTGGGGGCATTGACGCGCGCGTGTGCGTCCGCCGTATCCCGGATCTCATCCACGCCCATCTCCTGGCCGGCCGTCGTAGGCCTCTTTTGCTGGTCCCTGAACTGCTTCTTTTGAGCCTTGAAGTGACTCGCCGATGCATTCCACAGACGATCCTTGTCCTTGCGCCCCACAGGCGCACGGCTCGACGACACGGGGCCACGTCCGCCATCCCCAGAGGCAGACTCATAACCGGCAGATTTCAAGTCGAGCCAGCCTTTCGGTATCGTCCTTTTCTTGGCCGGAGGTATGAGAGATTCCAGGTCATTCACGGCCGCCTCGCGCTTTGAGGACACCGACTGCGGCGCGCCGTCATGTGCTCGGCGGGGCTGCTGGTAGTGTGAGGGCGAAGACTGAGGCCAAGACAGCACGCTTGTGTCGCTGGCAATGGGCGGCGAGTCGGCGTTGTTCGGCTTCGTTGCGACGGGTGGCAAAGCTGAAGGCTGCTCAAAGTCGAGGTCCAGGTTATCATCGTCACTCAGGTCGTCGTCGGCAATGTACACCGCCGTTGCTACTTTGTTGGCCTGTTCTTTCTTGACGGCCACATCGCCGTAGACCAGTCCCACGGTCTCGGGCTCATCATTGAAGGAGTTCGTCTTGTGGCACAGGGAGGCTATCGGCCGCCGACCCCCCAGCGGGGCGGCGGCGGCGGATTGATCAGACCTCCCTGGCCGGTGAACGGAGCGGTGGGACAGGGCGGGTTCTACCGGAGCAGCAGGCGCAGTCGCCGGTGGGCGGGCGGGCGGCCTCTTCAGCTGTTCTGCAATGTTGGGACGGCTGGAAACGGCGGCCACAGGCTTGCCGGAGGAGGGCGTTTGATTGGATGCGAAGGGGTACTTGGGTGGCGGCCTAGATTCGCTCGAACCCTTGGGGTCGGGCTCCCTGATTGCGCGTGACAGCATTGCGGTGGGGGTCGCAGAAATGGGCGGGCAGTCGTTCGGGTTGCTCTCGCCTGATATCCCACACGGAGAAGGCTGCTGGGTTGCGCAGGCTATGCCTCGGAACCGGCTGTGCCTGTGAACGGACGACCGGAAGGTGACGCGGGCACAGAGGACCAGTGCCAGCGAGATGGCGGATGAGGGTTTTGAGGCACGGAGATGCATCCGGCATGCCGCCCCGGCAATGCCTAGATGGTGCCGTCTTCTGTGTGGAGCAACGCAGGCTGCGACACCTGGCTGAGAGTTTTTGGCAGGCTTGGGCAGCGGCCGTTGTGCTCCTGTCACAGCCGGCACATGCCCCGTAGGCGGGCTGCCAGCGGGAGCGAGTCTGGAAGGCGGGAGATCTACTTGGCGTGTTAGGAACAGGAGGCACCGCGTGGGGATCTCGCGGCTTTGTCGCATAAGCACCTGCACCTACCAGCCCAGGTATGTGGTATCATCAACAGTTGGCACCAAGGTGCGTTTCAGGCTGATTGATGGCTGGTGGCGTCCTCTGGAGGGGGTTTTGGTCTGCAGCGCGCGTTGTGGTCGCGTCCCCCGCACGCGTGTGCCCAGTGCACGCTGTCACTGGACTTGGGTTTGCTGGCTTAGCCAAGACTTCCGTGTGCTACCGACGTACCCCCCTCGCTGGGAAGTCCAAGGCACTACCTATTGTGGGTCTGAGGAAATGGGTCATTTGGCAGGGGCGGTTAAGGAGGTGCCTTGGCAGGTGGGTTCGAGAGGCTCGCTTCTTTTGTCCTTTTATCTTTCTTTTTTTCTTTTTTTTTTCTTTTATATCCTCGCTTTTTCCCCCTTCCTACCAGGCTGGGTGCTACCCTCTGTTTTGGCCTGTAACGGGCAACCCGTTTGTTGCTGAATCGCTACCTAAGGACCTTGGCCACCAACCCTGTGTTGTTTTGCCGCTCGGCACATGGCAGCCTGCTATGTAAACAATTCATAATTCATGAACCTCTTTGCCGTTCCAGTCCCGGCCCCCACTCGCTCATTGGATCGAAATGGCAAACATTACTCATCTGATCACGGTAACTGGATGGAGGCACGTCTCTCGATTTTTTTTCTTTTGATTTTTCCCCCTTTCTTTTTGCTCTTCCTTGTTAGTTAATCCTTGGCAGACGCACGTTCACCACCTGAGCGGGCCAGGTCATCCCAGTAACCCAGGCCTGTTCCGTTCCAAGCTGGCCATTTAATTTCTCGCGGTCGGGTCGCACGTAGATACATACCTAGATAACATGTCTTGCAAACTCCGTCGGGACTGGGAGCTCTTCTGCCCGAAGGACAAGAGGGTGTCGGCACCGCCAAGAAACATTTTAACTATTTTATCCCCCCGCCCTATGTCCTTGCCACCCAACATTAATCTTCATTGCCTGTTTCTGGCGATCCCCAAAGAAATTCTATGAATGCCCAAGGGTAAAGGAGCTCGGCAATACCCACCGACTTTCACCTGCTTGGCCATCCCTGGAGTCAAGACCAGACAAGCCTTTTCTCGGCGCCTTGGACTGCAACTTTCTCAAAGAAGGATTGGCTGCGCAGTGCCCAGAGCCAAGCCCTCCGCACCCTCGATCTTGGCCTATGCGGCTTTGGCCAAAACGCGTTTCTTATTCTTAGTTTTAACATAGCCGAGGCAATCCGTCACCGGCATACGGGCACCGCTTTTGGCGGCGGCCGTTTCTCCTTTGCCGGGGCCGGGCAGGGCCGAGATACCGCGAAAGCGCGCGTCCTGGGAACAGGAGCGGCTCCAAGTCTTGGTGTCTCGCAGCGATTGACAGATCAGTCCGAAGCTCGGTCACCCTTGCGCCGGGAGGCCTGGGCTAAGAGCAGAGGACGAGAACAGCCAAAGCGGCACCAGCAACAACCATGGCTTGGGAGCATCTGTCAATCACGAAACCGCACCTGGTCTACATAATCCTGGGCGGCTTCACATCCCTCTTTATGCTATGCTCATCGGTAATCAAGGAGCGCATGTACATTGGTGAGGCCACCGTCGCCACCCTCTGTGGCCTCATCTTTGGCCCACATGCCGCCAACCTGATCAACCCAGCGTCATGGGGGAACGTCGACATCGTCACAATAGAGTTCTCCCGCATCGTCCTCGTTGTCCAGTGCTTTGCCATCGGCGTCGAGCTCCCCAAGTTCTACATGGAGCGCCACTGGAAGTCTGTCGTCTTGCTTCTGCTTCCCGTCATGACCTTTGGCTGGCTCGTTACAAGCGTCGTTGTGTGGTGGCTGATTGAGCCTCTCAGCTGGCTCGAGAGCCTGGTCGTGGCCGCATGTGTCACCGCCACCGACCCCGTACTGGCCTCTTCGGTTGTGGGCAAGGGCAAGTTCGCCAAGCGTGTCCCCAAGCACCTGCGCGATTTGCTCTCTGCAGAGTCCGGCTGCAACGATGGCATGGCATTCCCCTTCACTTATCTGTCGCTCTACCTGATCCAAGAACACCTGGATGCCCGCGAGGTCACCTTTCACTGGTTCGTCTACACCATCCTCTACGAATGCATCTTCGGCGCCATCTATGGCTTCTTGATTGGCTATTTTGCCCGCCACGGAATCAAGTATGCTGAGAAGCGCGAGCTCATCGACCGCGAGAGCTTCCTCGTCTTTTACTTCGTCCTGGCCCTCTTTTGTGCGGGCTCAGGCAGCATCCTGGGTGTCGACGACCTCCTCGTCGGCTTCTCCGCCGGTGTGGGCTTCTCCAATGACGGATGGTTCGGCCAGAAGACCGAAGAGTCTCACGTTTCCAATGTCATCGACCTGCTGCTCAATCTGGCCTACTTTGTCTACCTCGGCACCATCATTCCATGGGAAATGTTCAACAACGCCGAGATTGGGCTCTCGGCTTGGCGCCTGACCGTCATGGCCATCTTTGTTATCCTTTTCCGTCGCATACCCATCATGATGGCTCTGAAGCCTCTGATCCCCGACATCAAGACATGGAGGGAGGCTCTCTTCGCCGGCCATTTCGGTCCCATTGGCGTTGGCGCCATATTTATTGCCATACTGGCTCGGGCCGAACTAGAGTCAGAAAGCCCCGTGCCGCTTGCCGAGCTGCCGCCGCCAGGCTCCCCGCACTACACCCTGATCACGTTGGTCTGGCCCGTGGTTAGCTTTCTAGTTGTCGCGTCTATCCTTGTGCACGGATCCTCTATCGCCGTTTTCACGCTCGGCAAGCACATCAACACCCTGACTCTGACCATGTCGTACACGGCTGCCCCGGACGATGGCCCGTCCTGGATGAACCGCTTGCCCAGGATAACCTCACAGTCCAGGTCACAAGCACGGACCATGTCGGACACCGAAGTCGACGATATGAAACTGCCGGACCTACCCCCGGGCACTCTTCCCCCGATCGGCTATCCTGGTCAATTCCTTCGCCGCGTGCGGGATGAGGATAAGGATGGCGCCGTCAAGCACGGCAGCCGCGCGTCTTCCGCGGCCGCCAGGAGGCGGAGGAAGATGTGGGATGACGGTATTGGCCCGGGCGGGCCCATTAGTCAATCTGCCATCTTTCCTCAACGCAAGGCCCCTGAAGATGCCGACACAGGCACAGCTGCGCAAGAAACGCCGGGCCAATCCCCTACCGGCTCGGGCCCCGAGCCGCGAGGTCACGGGATGCCTGAGTTCGCCCCTGAGAAGCCGTCCCAGCCGTCTGGCGCTCTCGAGAGAGAGCCCCGGGCAGACTCTGAGGAGCGTGTGGAAACGGGCGACCTGCAAGTGTACACTGAGGGCGATCGCTTCATAGTCGAAAACAGGGATGGTGATGTTCTTGCCATCTCTGACGAGCGTCAGCCGGACGCGTCAGCCGATGCGGTGAAAGAAAAGGGCCAGTCATCGGTGTGGGCATATGACTATGTCAAAAAGAAGCTGGATGACTGGCGCGCCGATGAGGTCCAGAAGCGCCGCAGGGAGAAAGAGATGACGCAGCGGAAGCACGAGCCAGCCAGGGCGTATCAATTTGGCAACACTGTAAGCCGACGACCCTATGCCTCCATAAACAGTCCTTCCCAGATCTAGTACCCGAGGCCGGTCCGTACTGTAATGCTGACGCGCAGGCTCAGATCATTATCGAGGATGAGGATGGTGAGGTTGTTAAGAAATACGAGCTCCCACCACACAAGGCTGAGAAAGATGGCGGAGACCTCGTGGCCCAGGGCCTAAAGTACATGGGCATTAGCTCGTTTGTTAAGGGCAGCGGTGGTAAAGCAGCCGAGGCCGGGCCGTCAAACTCCTCCGGCGATGCCGGTAGCTCTGCCGCCAGAGCAGGCGGCACGGCTCAGAAGTCAAGGAGGAAGATGGAGGCGGCAGAGATCGATATCGAGGACAGCAAACACATCCGATTCAAGATAGGCGGAGTGGGCCAGCGCATGACTGAGGATGACTTCATTCGAGAGATGCAGAAGTTGGACAAGGGTACTCGGCGTGAAGTGGTGGACCAGTCCTCAGCCTCGGGCACAGTCAAGGCCCTTGCAAAACAGGATGCACGACCCGCCGAGCAGGCTGAACCTGCCACATCCAAGATAGTCGGTCGAGAGTGCGAGCGAGGCCGAACCCGTACAGACTCGGATTCGACCAAACCTCCACCGGAGGCAGAGCCAGGGATGCCACGTTCCCAGGACATTGAAGAGGAAGAGACGATTGCTGAGAGACGCCGCCGCATGGCTGTACTCGACAGTGTCCACCGCGATGAGAACGAAGATGAGGCGGGTGAAACTCCAGCCGAAAGACGGCGGCGGGAGGCGGCCCTGGGTATACGTGCACAGACCGAGGCTGCGGAGTCTGAAAGTGAAGACGACGACACGCCTCGGATACCACCCGGTAGGCGCGGTATTAGATTTGCCGATGCTGTTGAGCGGCAAGTCGGATGAATGGGGACTTGTGACAAGACAAGGCAGGAGTGCCAACCAGAGAAGGGTGATATCTGAACAGTGTATCACCACTCGACAGTGCTGCACACCCGCGCCCGGCCTTTTTTGGTCACGCATACAACAGGTCGCCGCATGGTTGGCAGGTTTTTTTCTTCCTCTTCTTCTAATGTTAACGGTGCCGTCCTTTCTTAAGTATGGGGAAACGGGAGAAATGTGTGGGTGTGGTATCTTTTTTTTTCCATCGTGTCCTCCCGACTTTCCACCTTCGTTACACTGAATGTCGAATCTCCAAGCCCTCAAGTTTCGTGTAATTAATTCATAATGATACAGCCAGGCTTGCATAAATACTCTGTTGTAATTATTTGTTGTGATATCCCGCCTCCTCAGCCTCCTTCAAGGCAAGGAAGTGTTTAGGGGAGCGTGATATCGTCGCATCTAAGAAATGTACATGTTGCCGAGCATACGAGCCATCCCGTTTGGATTTCAATAGCTTCGACGTTTCCCACGCTGATCCGGGCACCTAAGCATAAGCGAAATGCCCCACTTTAGCAACATAGCCAATGAAATCGACTATAGAAGTGGACCAAATCCAAACTTGTCTGGTCCGTTAACTGGAGATGGTGGCGGGCAACATCGATGTTTTCCAGAGCGAGTTTTTTTTTTTTTTTTTTTTTTTTTTTTTTTTAAAAAAAATCTCCAACCTCGAATTGGCGACCAGGGTACTGACGAACCCACTGACGACACCATCGGGACAAACAAACGAACATACCACGGCCCTCCATATTCGAAGGCAGCCCTTCTCTTCTTCTTTTCATTTTCCAACAAAATGGTGCAACTTACCGAGGTGCTGGACGAGGAATACACTCGTGCCCAGCCGGGACCGGAGGAAGACGATGACGACTTCACAGACACGGGTGCGTTGAACCCCTCCGAGCCTTGGACATTGGTTCCAAAGATAGAGTGCACTGCTCTTGATTTCGCTTCTTGAATCACCCACAGCCAGCTTACACATGCCTGCCGTATAACGCCAACAGACTCGGAGATCTCAACAGATTCAGACTTCAATGCAACCGTCGAGAGCCTCTCAGATCGTCTATACGCACTCAGGGACATCATCCCCCCGACAGCGCGCGGCTGGATATACAGCCGATGGATGGGAGCTACTCACTTCGTCCGCACCGGCGCCGCCTTCCTGGGCAAGGCCGCCTGGCACGTGTCTGTCAGCGCCCTGCTTTTCGGTGTCCCCTTTGCCCTACTGTGGAACGAGGAGCAGAATATGCTTGCCATGGAACAGGAGCAGCGCATGCGTGAAATGGGCGGCGAGCTTCTCACGGCAGGTGGCGAGAGGCCTGAAGGAGACACCGCCAACCAACTCGAGGTTGCGCTGGGGGGCGGTGGTATCGGAGGTGTTTCCGCGAAACCATCGCTCTAGATCTCCAGAGGAGAACAAAAGGAAAAAGAGAAGGACGCGACCGAAGAAGCACCCCTGTCATCTTTCTTCCCATCTACTCTTGGATGGGATAATTGAACATTTCCTTGCTGGTAGTGGCATATCTAAAACACCAGCGATCCCACATCAAGGCATCGGGGTGTGAGATTTGCCAGACAGACGTTGTCCTGCCGGCGGAAATCGTGCTCGTTGCATCCATGTATGGGTTTATGCAAGGACTATGGTTTGATTTCTCCCCTTTATAACCGCGAGGGAATATCGATTTCCGCCAAACTTGTTGGCAGGCGAAGTGCATCGAAGTCACCTCCCCCCGCCCGCCCCAAAAAGAAAGAAAAAACAAGTCGAGGGGAGAAGACGAGCAAAAAGAGCAGCAAGGACCAAAGACAAAACCCGCAACCGACTGTACGACCAGCAGGCGCTGTCAGTAGTTGGAGACTTCGGTATTCTTGCCGAGTACCCCACACACCTTGTTCTTGGATTTCTCCTGCGGCCTCTCTTGCGTTTTTGTATGATATTCTGTACAATACATTGAGAATAACCCATCATCCTTGCATTTCATCCCGGTTTCAACCAAAGTATACCGGCTTCGTCAAGCAAGCATGCGTTGAAGTCTGCATCAAAATGGGCAGGCAATGAGCGTGTCGTGAGTGGAGCTGTATTAAAGATTGACTCGAATCTGCATATCGACATTGTAATCTGCCCCTACTACCATGGACAAGAACCAGCAAGTACTTCGCTTCACGTACATGCAAAGTACCTCGGTAGGTCCCCAACTAGATATCCAGTATACAGTGAACAAACACGAGGAAGATCGATCGCGACGCGATAGGTCAGCTTTCAATATGCTGCTCCGTTGCAACATGAGCTTCTAGGTCAAGCTCGTCCACAGAACGCCTATAGCTGGCACTCTCTCGAACAAGGTTGCTAAAATACTTGAGGGCAACCGCGCTCTCGGCACTTAGACGAAGCCCTTCCTCTCTGCGGGTGTCGAGCTGCTCGACAGAACGCCGCAGATCGGCACGCACAGAGTCGGCGGGAATACCGAGAACTTTGCGTACGGAGCCTGAGATGCGCACCGAGTTGGCATGGACGTAGTCGGTGCCGGCAAGGTGCGCCGAAACCTTGGCTGCGAGGCGATGCGGGAGAGACTGAGGAATCGAGTTAATGACGAAAGCAGAGGCGGCAATCGCTTTGTGAGTGAAAACAAAGCAGAAAAGGAGAGCACGTCAGCAAAGGCACAGCGGAGGACTCTGAGATGAGATATGAAATTGGGGGAGCCATCCTCTTACCTGCTACAAGGATACCCGGGATTATCAGCCGTCGCAAATTGTCATTGCCGAGAATCCGAGCCGCGCTGAGGGCGTGATCCATCCATCCATACCCGCCGATAAGTCGGCCGCCGAGGGCGGTTGCTACTGTGAGTGCCATGCCAGTGCCTGCCATTTTCTCCTGTCTCCGAAGGAGTGTGGCCAGGTCGACGAAGTCCCACAGTTCGGTAGGTATATCGGCGTGTCGTGCGAGCATGTCGCGCTTCCGGCGGAACATAACGTCGGGCCTAAACGTGAGTCCCGCATAGTCGTTGCCAAGATGCAGTAACCCAAGCTGCTTGATGGCGTTGACGCCATCGACAGTTCTAGCTCGGGCATGGTCCTCGCACGCCTCGACGGCGGCCGCAATCTGCCCCAGCATTGCCTCCTTCAGCTCGTCTGCATATTGCAGAGCGCCCCATACTCCAGGGTACGGCACTCCGAGGTCTGCGTCTCCGACGCCCTGGATTGCAGAGCCGACAACGGCACGGGTATGGTCGTACACCTTGGCGCACGTGCCTTCTATACACCTGTTAACCTCGTCATCCACCTGTGAGCATGCCTTCCTGCCTGATTCCAGCATAGGCTCGAGCTCTCGCAATTCTGCGTTTACCCTGTCGAGCTCAGACTGTGAAACCTCGACATTGACGGTGGCCAGACTGTGGAGGTCACCCAGGATGTTGAGGAGGTAGTTCTTTGCGGGTGCTAGCTTTGATCTCGACCGTTTTTCCAGCACGAACCTGCGTAGCGATTGCTCCAGATTCTCAAAGTCCCGTATCTTTTCCTTGTCTTTGCCCTTGCCCTTGCCTCCGCTTGAGGCGTCGTCGCCGGGTCCGTCGTCGTCGCCGCCGTCATCGCCAGAACTGGCCATTCCAGACCCGCCCCCGCCGCTGCTGCCATCAGGAGGTGGAGGTGGAGCGGGTGCCACAGGAACGGCATTGCTGGACACGAAATGAACGAGTTCAGAAGCCTCCTTGTACGTGCGATGGCTCATGCCCTTGATACGTTCCAGAATCATCTTTTGACAGCGCTTCTTGTCCCGAATGTTGTCGAACCCGTTGACGACAATAAACAAGTACGCCTTCTCAGCCGCGGCAACTGATATGAAGTCTGCGGCCGAGATTGTGAAGTGGTTGGCTGCCGACACCACAAACACCACCACGTCAATCTCCTCCTGGCGGGCAAAGACAGCGGTAGTCTTTGTCATCTCCGAGTTCAGGCCGGGCGCATCTATGAGGGCAATGTCGACCACCCCATTATTCAGGAGCGACTCGTCAATGGCGCGCACGTCCTTGACGTATACTTTGCACTGCATGTAAGTCTCGCTGTCGATTACGATCCTCTCCAGCTCAGAGAGGGAGAAAACATCGTAGGTGGACTCGTCGTGCCGGTCATAGACGGTGTCCTTGTGCACAGCATGGACCTCCTCCAAGCCACTATTCTGACTGGCATCGAGGACCTCGCAAAAGATGCTAGTGCATGGCTGCTGGTCCTCGGGGAGGATCTTCCTGCGGAGAAGCGCGTTGCAGAATGTTGACTTGCCCGCGTTGAGATCGCCCGTCACAAGGACCTTGCTTGACGTGTCCTCGATGCGCTCCCTTAGTGACTGAAGGTGCTTTATGCTTGAGCTTATCTTGCCATCCAACAATGACGCCACCGACTCCTTCTCCAGCGAGTGAACAAGCTCCGCCTGGTTCAGAGGGCCAAGCTTGAGGTCAAGCTTGAGAACGGAAAAGTCCCTCGAGATCTGCGGTGAGACCAGCCGCGGCTCCGGGACGTTGCGACGTTCGCCGGCCTTGCTGGATTCTGCTTCCTGGCTTCCGGCATCTAGCGCAGTCATGGACCGTCTCAGTTTGCGTTGGTTGGTTGACGAGGAGGATGTGGTAAAGTCGCCCGTGGTTGTGTGCGAGTGCTTGAGAGAGCCAGGACGAGGCGAGGCGGACGTGTCGCTGCCATGAACCGAGGGGTAGTGGGCCGGCCACTTTGTGTTCATTTCTCTGAGGCCCTTGAGTAACGTGATAGCCAGGTTGATGGACCTCGCAAGGGCGACGCGATGTGAATTGTAGTAGAGTTGGTGGATGGCGCCTGGTTGCGTGCGACGGTCGGGTTCGACCTGTGCTTGGGGAACCGGCGAGAAGGAGCGGGCGTCGCCGCCGGCAGTGCTGCCGCCGTAGCCCGAATCATTGTCGAGGAGCAGCTGCAGCTGGGAAACATGTTCCGACGCCGGGCCCGAGCCCACGGTGACCATAGCTGGTGGTCCGGATCGGGCCGGTTGGGACTGACGCGGGGCGGTGGGCGCTGACCCGGAGCCCGCACGTTTGCCGGTGATATCGCCCGGATCTTGTCTCATTTTTCAAGGGTGGTTGAAGGGATCGCCGAGCGAGTGAGCTCACATTGAAGGATGGTCTGTGGCGCGCAGGGGGTAAGAATGGGAACGGCAAAGGTCGAGATGCGGGAACTGTGGAGGGAAACAAAGTGGGAAGGAAAGTGGGCAAAACCCCCCCGGGTGAAATGGAAGGCAAGAAAAAAAAACACGGGGTTTCTACCGTCTGCAAGGAGTTGGCGAGGCTTGCCGATGTAATACAGAGAGACACGTTTCCGCTCTTTGTACTTGGAAACTCTTCTGTCGAGACAGGTTTAGTGGTTGGCGATTGATCTTTGTTGGCGTTAGTTTGCAAATACAACCTAATCCTCGCCTCGTCGATTCCATTTTATGCGCTCATTTGCGTGGATGGAGGCAAGCTGCCTTGCCATGAAAAAAACCCAAGGGCGGGGTGCCACTTTACGCGTGCGAGAGCACCTGTCGGGCAGCCGCAACCCGCAACATTGCCTACTTATGTAGGTAGGTACCCATTTACCGTGCAGCTTTGTGTGCTTGGTCCCTTTCTATGGAGCCTGGAGCGATTACACTGTGGAGATGCCACCACACATGAGTGAATCATCTCACGCTTGCGACGCCACCATTTGCGCGGCTTTAGCCCGGTCGGTGGACACGTGCGTTTGAGGGCAGTCCAGTCGATCTTGTCCTTAACCAACGTCGACCTGAGAACGCATCAACTTTCAATTCTGAGGAATAAGCAAGTACGCAGTTTCTCCGGATTAGGTAAGGGCACCCCGCCAGTCTTCCCTGTTACAAAGAAACCTTGGTTGGTCACAGGCGCTGAGGTCGCGACACAGTGCAGCCGAAGCGAGAGGACTGTCCACAAGCTTCCAACGCCCTTGCGGCCGTCCGCCCGCTCCGACGCATCTCTTCCAAAAGACCATCATCTGCCAAACGCCTGCCGCATCGCCGCCGGAGCCAGCTGGCCCGCTTTCTAGTCCATCTAGCAGGCTCTAGGATCTCCGAAGCCACCACAGCGAAGTTTCGTTAAAAACCTGCGTCGCCACCGCTCCGACACGACTGGTGCCGCACTGGACCCGGGAAGAAGAAGGTCGCGGTCGGCACAGCGAACCGCCGAATCCGCTCTGCGACTAACAGGGTTCTATTTAAGGCCAGGATGAACGTGAGCGACAGCCGGACGAGCGCACGAGCGCACGGAGTGGGTGCTAATCCGATCCATGTTTCCAGATGCTTGAATGGTGGTTCGGAAAGCGCATGACGCCCGCGGAGCGTCTGCGCAAGAACCAACGCCTCATAGACAAGGCCATCCGTGAGCTTGACCAGCAGAGGGTCAAGCTTGAGCGACAGGAGAAGACACTGGTAAACCAGATCAAGCAAAGCGCGCAGAAGGGCCAGATGGGTGCCTGCAAGATCCAGGCCAAGGACCTGGTGAGGACCAGGAGGTACATCGAGAAGTTTTACGGCATGCGGAGCCAGCTGCAGAAGGTCTCGCTCCGCCTCCAGACCTACCGAACAAACGAACAAATGATGCAGGCCATGAAAGGCGCCACTGTGGCACTGGGAAGCATGAACCGCACCATGAACCTGCCGTCCCTTCAACGCATTGCGATGGAGTTTGAGCGGGAGAACGATATCATGGAGCAGAGACAAGATATGATGGATGACGCTTTTGAAGACGCTATGGACGTTGGCGTGGAGGAGGAGGGAGACGAGGTAGTAGAACAGGTGCTCGAGGAGATTGGCGTCGACCTAACCCAAGCGGTAAGACCTTCCCGTTGCCCCAATAGGCCATCCCGCTCCTCGCCATGTCTTCCTGCACATGCTAACCTCAATACGCCTTTTCAGCTTGGTGCCACGCCACAGGGACTGCAGGCCAATGTCGTCGCCGAGCCCAAGGTCGCGCAGGCCATTGGCAGCGGAGGTGGAGGAGACGACGACTTGCAGGCACGACTGGATAGTCTGCGGAGATGAGACGCATCTGGGATAGAGGGATAGACGACCAAGGAGCTCGACCATGGGATCGCAACATCGTGCTGCGGTGCCTGTGTACTACGATGACTTTGGAGATTCCCGAACAGCAATGGCTATAGAGCGGCGGGCAGCAAGCTGTCTGCTCGTGAAATATGCAGACAGACTGGAGGAAAGGGTTCGTTTTTTCTTCTTTTTTTCTCTCTCTTTTTCACCGGAGTTCTTGTATTTTATCGTTTCCGTAGCTTTGAAGAGCGCAGTCGGTAGCTTATATGCCTTAATTTCTTCACACCCTTACCTGCTCTCGGGATTTTCTGTCCTTGTATGATTATTCCCAAATGATGAAACCAAAACATGCTGCTGTATCAATGGTTTCGCTCGATGCTCCGAGTGTGATAGCCGGCCAGATAGTTGGGTAGGTATTAACCTGAGATGCTGTAGGTAAATATCGGTGGACGGAGGTGGATAGGTACCTGCCTACTTACCCACTCAATCAATTCAAAGTAGCAGCCATGGTGCGGTCGAATCATGGCGGCTGTTTTCATACTGCCTTCGTCGGGTCGCCTATCCAGTCCCAGGTTTGTATACTGGATTTACCCTACCCGACCCTACTCCAGAAATCCGTCAATAGCGCCGGGCAATAGGCAGTGTTCAGTTGCACAGGTTCGAGAGGGGCTGGCTGACAGGGGGGGAGTGCAGGTAGACGGCCCCATTCCAACTCACAGGGAGCCCCATGTCGGCTTCACATCATGTTCGTCACCAGACCCCGCACTGACGCCCAACTCTCTGGAACGACAAGACCATGACCTCGAGCCAGCCGCCTTGATTCCGTATACGTGCCTCACGGCCCCTATCGATACGCATTTTTGGGGGCTCAACAGCGCCACCGTGCAGCTGGCATTTTCTTTATCTTCCTCCTCATTTATCCACTTCTTGTTTGACAGGTGATCAAGATTCGACACTTGACGCCGCCCCTCGTTTCCGAATCAACTGCGTACCTGCAACCTACAGTGCCTAGGTACCTAGTTGACTCGGCCAACCACCACTGATCGATCCCATTGTTGTTAAAGAGCCCTTCTCCTGCTCGTTCATCTCCGAAGGCCTCTTGGGACGGCCCACAGCCGCGTGGTCGCCACTACTCTCTGGAACCGACCAGACTGAAATCGTCCCAACCGACCTAGAACCACCAACGGTACCCACCCACGCCAACCTCCCCGCCCACTTTGACCTCACAGCCTCCCTGCCTGGAAGTTTATGTCTGCGACCACCACCCTGAGTCCTTAACGGCCCAGTGCCAGTCATTACTCCAGCCCGCTTTCGTGGGCGACGCGACACGTCCGCTCTACCCCGCGCCTGCGCCTGACCCAGAAGTCACGGGCGCGAATTTGCTGCCGTATTGCTAAGTCTTCCATTGTGTCGTCGAGGCTCTAGCGTGAGCCAAGGGCGTCCCCGACCGGCTCCCACACATTTGGCGTCTTTCCACTCTTCCCTTTCTCCTCCCCTCCCCTCGCCGACTCGCGAGGCCAATCCATTGCCATCAGACCTCCCGAAGCGAGTCTGCGTAGCAAGCAACCTGGCAGGGAACAAGCGGCGCAGTCTCTCCTCTCAAGGAGGCCTGCTGAATAGGATGTTTGGCGGTGGACCTGCCTCCTCCAAAGCCGACAGTTCGATTGTCTCGAACACATCTAGCGGCACGGACGCCGCCACGAAGCCGTCACCGTCCAACTCGTCCGCTCCCGATCCTTCCAGCGGAGCGAGTACCACCCAGTCTCCTTCCCGCGAGGATTCAGAGACGGCCCCGGGCACAACCAACACACCTAGTAGCGGCGAGAAACGGAGTGGAAATGGAAGCTCGCCAACATCCGTCGGCGCCGCCGGGCAGAAGAAGCGGAGAAGTAGTGGTGTCAGCAGCAAGGCCAGCAGTCTTCTTGCGAGCGCCAAGAACACCTTGAACTTTGCACAGAGCGGTGCTCGCGCCTCCTCAGGCGCAAACCCGGCGAGCCAGACACCCCTCCAAAAATTAGGAAAGCAAGACCCTGCCCTCGCTGTACCACAGGGCCAGCATAACAACTCTGCGGGCGAATCCTTGCCCGGACCTAGGTCCACCTTCCGCGTCGGCGTCTGGGAAGACCGCAACAAAAAATGTCGACGAACCATGGAGGACACCCACGCGTTTCTCTACAATTTCCTTCACACACCCTCGCCTATTGCGCCGGGAGGCGATGACGGCATTAACAGTTCGGCTGCTGGCGCGTCGGGGCTCGAGGCGGTAGAGACGGATAATGGTTACTTCGCCATATTCGACGGCCACGCGGGGACCTTTGCTGCAGACTGGTGCGGGAAGAAGCTACATCTTATTCTGGAAGAAACAATCAGGAAAAACCCCAATGTGCCCATTCCGGAGCTTCTCGACCAAACATTCACGACCGTGGATGCGCAGCTAGAAAAACTGCCTGTCAAGAACAGCGGATGCACCGCCGCCATAGCTGTGCTCCGCTGGGAGGACCGAGTTCCAAGCAGTCAATCTGTGACAGGGTCGCAGCCGGTCGCCGCGGTGAAGGCTCATGAGGACAATCCAAAGCCTGAAGACGCCAAATGCGGGGAGGCGACTGGGCCTCGTGTGACGGAAACAAGGGCCAAAGGACATGTGTCGAAACAGCGTGTGCTCTACACGGCAAACGTGGGCGATGCCCGCATCATCCTCTGCCGGTCTGGAAAGGCGTTGCGCTTGTCCTACGACCACAAGGGTAGCGACGAGAACGAAGGAAAGCGCATCACCAATGCCGGGGGCCTGATACTCAACAACCGCGTGAATGGAGTCCTGGCTGTAACCAGAGCCTTGGGTGATACCTACATGAAAGACCTCGTGACAGGCCACCCCTACACGACTGAAACGGTGATCCAGCCGGATCTAGACGAATTCATCATAATAGCTTGCGATGGAGTATGTCTCTCTTCTCCCTCCTCAGCCCATGGCCTGCACATGAGCTGATTCCCCCCCCCCTCTCTCTCTCTCTCTCTCTCTCTCTCTCTCTCTCTCTCTCTCTCTCTCTCTCTCTCTCTCTCTCTCTCTCTCTCTCTCTCTCTCTCTCTCTCTCTCTCTCTATCTACACACACACCTTTTATTATCATCACCATCGTTTTTACTGTTTCTTTGATACTATTATTTTCCTTTTTATTTGTCTCCTCACTTTTCGCCTTCATGGAGCTCAGCTAACTTGCCGTCAAGCTGTGGGACGTTTGTGATGACCAGGAGGCTGTGGATCAAGTGAGAAATATCCAGGACCCGGCAGCTGCCTCAAAACTTCTGGTCAACCACGCGCTTGCTCGCTTTAGCACAGACAACCTTTCCTGCATGATTGTGCGATTCGACAGGCAGGCACTCGTGGACGGACAGGTCGCAAATGAACCGCTCGATGATGCAGAGGTTGATGGCAAAGGAAAACCGAGTGAGGCGGATCGAATCGTGAATGCAACAAAACAAAAACTCGCCGATGATGGCGTCCCAACCATCGGCGTATCTCCCAGCAGCAACGCCTCACGAGGCCATGATGCGATCCCATCGATCACAGAGGAACCAACAGCCATAGCGGAACAGCCTGAGACGCCCACTGAGACGGGGCTGGTAGAGCCTCTTAGAGATGGCCGCGCCTGATGGTCGCATATGCTCAGCTCCAGGGCTTCTGTCCATCGTGTGAACTTTTATATACTTTATTTATGTATGTAAGACAGTTCGGGAATAAGCTTGGGAGCCCCAGCCACGCGCAGTGAAGGCTGCCTGAGCTTGTGACGCATTTGTGAAGGATAGATACCTGGCTGTGCCCCACGTCGCAAGGTGTGGAACGATTGAAGGGATGTCTTGGCGTGAAATTATGTGCACACACACAATATGTAAATGATATCTCGGACTTTTCGGGTATCTAGTAGGAATGGATAGTCGGTTATCCCTCCCAGGGCAGTTGATTCCAATTTGCGCTCGCTCTCCTGGCGGCCACCTCCAGGCGTTAACGTAAATGTCAGTATTTATGCAGGGTACCTGAGGTATTAAGATATGCAAGAGTGTGCGGGTGCAGGAATGTATCATGATGGTGGGCCGTTTGTACCAAATACGCGCCGTGGACGGGGTTACCGGTACTTGCCAGGTTGGACCGAGGGTCGACAGGCAACCCTCCTGGGAGCACTGACCGAGTATCCGGTGGCAGGGTCCTGGGGATGCAGGTAATTAGGGAGGGACCCCAAGCAGGCAAATGCCCAAGGTGGCGGCCAGCTGTCTACTCACGCCGACGTCGGATAGTTGGCAGATGTTTGGCCAGCTTATGGATCTCTATGTGCTATCAAAGGGAAATGGTGGCAAGTAGATCTCGGCGTTTGAGAAAGGATTGGTAGGCAAGGCCGCTACAGAAGCAGGCGGCTACGTAGGTCTAGAGGTAGAAAATTATGCATGCACATGTGTGATAGCTGTGAAGGCGCATTGACCATGATCTCAGGGGCTGGCCCAGCCAACCACAGAATGGGAAAGCAGGGTGCTGGAAAGCCCACTGTAATACGGGGTAGCCTTGGAGCTAATATCAAATCCGACCAAATCGACCTATCCCAACTTGATCTCTCGTCTGGGGGTCATTTCTTTCGACAAGGCCGTTTGCGCCGTGGATTCCCCCAAGTAGACTGGGTGTCGCTGAGTCCATAAAGGCGAAACCAGGAGAAGGCGGAAGAGAGAGAGCGAAACCAGGGCATCCGACCAACGACCACCGAAAAAGCAAGAAAAGCAAACGAAAAAAAAGACCCCTAATACCCCAAAGCCGGCTAATCAAGAAAGCAAGCACACCCAGCCAAGTCGCGCAATCCAAACCCGAGTCGGAGCCTCCTCACCTTCCCCTCCCACGAGCGCAGATGGCCATTGCCGTCGCGCCTCAGACGAGCGATCCGTGACGGCGAACCGTGAAAATCCGGGGCGGCAACCGAAAGCGACAAAGCACCGAGGCTGGATGCCGAAGACATGGGAAGCAGAAGGGAACAAGGGCCCAGAAACTTTGGAATAAAGCAGCAGGAAGCTACAGGTCCGGAGCAGGCTCGTGGGAGCGCTGCCTGAAGGGGCGCTGCATAGCCAGAGGGAAGTCGGTCGGCTTCCTTGGGCTAGGTTGGCCCGTTGCCATTCATCTTTGCCGCCGCATCCGCGACAACCGCAGTCTCGCCGTTCCCGATCCAATTCAGAGAGTGTAGGGCTCCACCGCGAACTGGCCTCGTCACCACAAGCAGATAGAAGACATCACGCTTCGAGGAGATGTCGCTGAATGGGCTAGACGCACCCGAACTCAAGGACGCCCACGACGTTGCTGCCGCCGAGCCGGGAGGATGGTGCGTATCTCCCTATTATCTCCCCCCATCTATTTATTTTGTGTGGCTTGCCTGGCCTTTCGCTTCCTGCCGGCTCCTTCACTTTGCCTCATGACTCTCCCAGGACATGGAACACAATGGTATCTATATTCGCATGCTGACATTATGGGTTCCTTGTACGATATAGGTTCCTCCTGCAATATGCCGGTCGCGATGCCGTCGAGCTCCTCGGAAAGGGTAGCGGGGGCATTGTCGAGATTCGAAATGCCATCGCGCAGTATGAGGAGCCATCGCCTCTGTACGGTTTCTTGCGTTATCGGAGACGCAACGTCATCATCAAATACTTGCCCGACAACTGCTCCCGTCTGGTCCAGGCTCGAGTCTCTGTGCACCTGGACTCGGTCTGCGAGCGCTTCTCACCTTATGACACTGTCTTCGAAATCGTTGCTGCCAAGGAGTTGAAGGACACGCGCCTGTCTGCCGCCTGCTCGCTGCACACAGCCTCAGGGTCCATGTCCTCGTCGACCAGCTCGCTGCGCCGTCGCCGCCTGATGGAGATCGCAGAGGAGGAGGAGGAGGAGCAGCGGGCAACTAAGCGGCAGTCAGTCGGCGCTACCGACGAAGCCAACTGGGTCAGCCCACAGCAAGAACCACCAGTGGCCCTGGATCTCAGCCTCGCGGATTCGCCCGAGGCGTCGCAATTCTCCGGTGCAGACGAACCACCGGCATTCGTCGGTGCACCACGTCCCGCCTCACCAGCGAGATCGCTCGATGCTACAGGAAGCGGTTACGTCAACACTGGGCGCTCTGATTTGTCCGGGTACCACTCCTCATCTTCATTCTCTCCTAGGCCTAAAGTCAAGCTTGGGCCGCGGCCTTCGCTCGATACGAGCGGTCGGCCTCGAACTGCGGCAGGGGGAACCTTCAGGCCCGTTTCAACCATCCCAGCTGGGTTCAAGATGATGTCCAAAACAGGAAAGAAGGACAGATTGCAAGGCGCGGACGAGGAGCAGGCCGATGCCGACGGCGTCGAGGACTCGGCAGAGGAGAAGCCCCCTGAGGCGTTGACACAACCAGGCGATGCTGTGTTCGAGGAGTCTGCAGCTGAGGAGACTGTCCCTGACACCAACACGATGCCGCATCTCAGGCCGCACACTAGTGGAGGAAGATCAACTGTCGGCAGTGCTGGCGTTAAGACCGGGGTCAGCGGCACGGCCAAGCCAGGCGCGACCGGGCAGACCATGATAAGTCCCGAGAAGTCGCGCTTGATGAAGGCCATGCAGCTGAGAGAAAAGAAAAAGAAGGAGCAGGAGGCTGTGACGGCCGCAACCACCGAGTCTGCGGGCGATGGCGATGGCTCCTGGATGGGCCCCGACAGGTTAGATAGTGTGGTGCCCACCTTGGGCGACACCGCCGCCGTCGAGGAGCCACCCGGCCTGGCCATGGGCCAGGACCAAGACGGAGCATGCAAGGATGGAAAGTCTCTGGCAGAGATGAACGATGGTGCCGCCGAGGACCAGGCGCCACCGGGATCTGGCGAGGAGACGACGGACGACCGCGCATCGCTACTGCTCCCCGACCGAGCCTCGCTGGATGCCCAAAGTGACTCGCACCCCGCCTCTCCTTTGGTAGCGTCATCCGAGATTGGCAATTCAACCAAGGCGTCGTCTGTGTCTGAGTCTACTGACGAGACGGCGCTGGGGTCCAAAGGCGGCGGTGCCGAGGCAGTGGACGAAAGAGGTGATGACCGCCCCAGAACCGCAACGCCAGCAGCCGAGGACCATGGGGCACATACGTCTGATGCTCCAATAAGCGCCACGATGGGTTTAGAGAGCATTCCTGCGCACAATAACGAGGGCAGTGGGGATCCTGATGGGCACGTCTCTGGCGCACCACTAGCTACGCTGGCCGAACTTCAGTCGAACGTACCGACATCCAAAGCTTCAGAAGCCTCAGAAGAACAGCAACCAGCAAAGGCCTCGCCAGAGAGCGCCACGGTCACCGGTACCATACAGAACAACCCATCGTTGCCTGGCGACGAGCTCGAGCTTGTCGCAGCTCCAGAGGAAGACTCGGCGCAGCCGGAGGAAGAATTAAAGCGACCTAAGGCCCCGCGAGCGACCTCCGTCGACCCCATTCGCACCGGCCAGGAGTTGGAGACGGTGGTGCTCGCTGATGAAGAAGATACGGTGAAGCAAATGCAGTCGGCAATGCTACACGAGGCTAGGCCTAGGCTTGAGTCCAAATCCCCAATCACTCCCGTCTTCCCCCCTCTTGCCGGTGGTCCCGGCCACGATGGCAACCTGAGCCCACTGTTCAATAACTCGTCTGCTGATGGGCCAGGCCCAGCCATCAAGCCGGCGAGGGTGAGCGAGGCAAGCTCGCCTATTGACGAGGTCGCGGCCTCGGTAAGGAGCGTGTCTCGGGCGGTTTCAAACCCCGCATCCCGTGGGCAACCGCCAGGTGGCTCGGACGCGCCTCCGTTGCAGCCGCCAATGGCGAGGGCGGCATCTTCGGGGCCCCTGTTTCTGCAGAAGGTTGCACAGCAGAGGCCTGGATCGTCCTCGTCAGTAGCGTCGGTGCCCGGCAGCGCGCCGGCCAAGAAGATTGGCATGGGCAGCAGTATCTCCCAGCGCATCAAGGCGCTGGAGAAGCTGTCATCGGCGTCGGGCGGGCTGGCAGCCCCGGTCAGCGTTCCGGAGCGACCGCAGTCAGCCTTTTTCGCCGTGCGGCCGCCGAGCGTGCGTGAGCCCTCGAGGTCGCCGTCGGTGGCCGAGCGGGCCAGCTCCTTGCGCGTAGAGAAAACAACGCCCTCACCACCGCGGCCGAGCGACAGGGATTCATCGGTGGCCGGCGCGGGTAGCCTGCGCGAGAGGTCCGGGTCCATATCCAGCAGGCTGTCAGTATTTGAGGGCGGCAGCATGCCGCGAGGCCGACCAGAGTCGATTCAGGTCACGGCCCGAATCGTGAGGGATCCTGTGCAGTCTCTCAACAAGGCTTCTGAGCAGGCGCGCGCGGATGCTGGAGAGCCCGGCATGCTGGACCTTAGGCACTCGCCCCTTGTTATTGATCACCACCGCCCTAGCACGAGCCCTTCGGGCGAAACGTCAGGAGCGTCGGGATCGCGCAAGGCCACCATTCGGCAGCGCCGTCTCTCGCGGGACAAGCGCAGGTCTCGGTCTGCCCATGGTGACGACGACGGCGGCGCCGCTGTGGACAACAGCAGCAGCAATGAAAATGGAGACGAGTCGGAAGCAACGAGCGAAGGTCGGCCTCGTCGTCGGTCGTCCCTGACCGTCGTCAAGGATTTCATCAAGGACCGTCGCAGTTCCGTGCGTGGCGCAAAGTCGCCCTCGACCGACAACTTGAGCCTGGGGCATGGGCAGGGCGCGAATCCTGGCCCGAACGCAGCACACAACCCATCCAGGTCCCCGTCGCGCCCGCCATCGACTCACCATAACTCGGTGTTCCCCCAACGCGTCAGCATCTCGAGCCCCCGCTCTTCGATGACCAAGGATCGCGACGGAATCGCGACGCCACTTCTCTCGCCCTCGCACACCATCGAGACGAACGGGTCGGGCGATGAGGCCATGGGCCGGCTCGGTGACGGGCCGGGGCAGAAGAAGGCGAGCTCCGGAAGTGGCAGTTCTGGCAAGAGCCGGGCCAGCCGCTTCATCCGGCGCCTGTCCAACTCGCTGAGCTCCAGCCGCAAGAACGTGACGCCAGCCAGGTCTCCCACGGTGGCCGAGGAAGCCTCCGACGGCGACGCAGGCCCCGCTATGGCCAGCTCGGGCTACGCAGCCGCACAGAACCAGCAGCAGCCGGCTGTTGTGGCATACATGCGTGACGTTAATGTTCAGTTTCCGGACAACCTGCTCTGGAAGCGCCGGACCATGTGCCTCGACTCGCAAGGCTTCCTGATCCTGAGTGCCGGGCAGGGCGCCATCGCAGCGGGCTCTGCAGGCGTCACCAAACGCTACCACCTGAGCGACTTTCGTGCGCCCTATACCCCGGAGATGGAGCAGCAGGAGCTCCCCAACAGCATTTGCCTGGACTTTGTGGACGGCTCCAGCCTGCAGATCGCGTGCGAGGACCGTCCCGGCCAGCTTGCCACCCTTCAAGGTTTGTCTCTCGCTCGTAATATCTCCCGTTGTCCTTGGGCCATGCCAGCTAACCTCTCCCCGCCCACGTAGAACTACAAGCTGCTCACCAGAGCCACACGACGTTTGGGCAGTAGCCACTGGCAGTCATGCCTGGAACACGGCGCCACGTCGACCGTCTCACACAATACATACAATCCCTTTCTTTTTCTCTCTCCCCCCCTCTCTCTCTTTCTCATTTCCCTTCATGTTTCTTCTTTACCTCTCGCTCTTTCCCCTTTGCGCTTTCTTTTCACTTTGCTTTTCCAGCTCTTTTCGCGCGCCCACACAAACACACAAGTAAACAATCTTTGTCCAGTCCCCTAGTGTCTTCATTTTTTCCCCTCACCGTTTGCCTTCTCTCTTCGCCTCGCTCATTTGTGCTCCTTGTTTTTAGCCGTCAAGCTTTGTTCTCATGTTCAGGTCGATACAAGACCAAGATTATCAACGTGGTTCCCCGGGGCGTTGCCTGCTTGCCTATCGCCGTTGTATCCGATGTCTCATGGCACGAACCCTGATCCCACATTGCTCTGCTTCACTTGCCATTTCATTTGATTCCCATTCCCCAGTCCGTATATATATATTCCCTTTGTACCGCAACAAAAAGCCAAGATACCCGCCACGTAGCTTGGAGATGGTTTCATTTTCTGCCGGCTTCCCATCCCGTCGAGTAAGCACATATACCGCCTTGTCGGTCACACAGGACAGAGCTCGCTTTTGCAACGTGGCTTTTCGTCCCGTAACCGTCGTCTCTGGGCTCTGTTCACGTGGCTTAACGATTGTTTGTTGAAGTTGCAGCACCCCGTCTCAGCCGTCTGAGACGGCCCACGCCAAGTACAACCCATAGATATTCTCTTTTGTTTATTGTTTCGTTTTTTTTCTGCACACAACGCCATTTATCCCTCCCGCTAAAAACGCACCTGTCCTAGAACCCGGCCACGTAGTCTCCGCCCTGTAATTGTTCCTTTAGCATTCTGTGCCATCGTTCTTTCGTCCTACTCCTTTGTTTTCCCCCTCCTTTTTTTACCCCAATATCCTCTCGCCCTCCTTCCTGTCACATAACTCTGATATCCAGTTAGTTTATGTCATCGGTTGATTAGCCCGGCTGATAATCTCCTGGCCCTGGTGACAATCGGAGCTGCCTACCGAACGTCCGGTCCCCAGAAATATTAATGTTGTTGGCATGGTAATTTAGTGTCAGAACAATCGAAGCCCCACTCTCGCCCTTGCATGAACTCCGAAGCCGATCTTGGTGTTTTCGTAGTAGACAGCTCGTCCTTCTTTAGGAATGTGCGAGACAGGTTGTTTTTGCTAGCCGTATGTTCAGCCTGCCTGCTTAAGCGTGGACGTCCTCACTTGTGCACAGTCGTCCCCCAGACACACAGTCGTAGCAGATACAATATCTATATACGGATACAACAACACATACTAGTGACCTGTAATATTGACAACATCGTGCACACGCATCGGCGCCCGCAATGGTGATGGCAAAAAAAGTCATGTGCATGCGCAGCAGACATGGCAGCAATATCAAATGTGCGACCCGACAAAGCGTAATCACGTGTGCAGATATACTAAAGTTATGCATACACACAGAAACACACACACACACACACATACCTATCTTCATTGCCCCATCGCATAGCTACAGTTTAGGCAAGAAATCAAACTAGGAGAGACATTATGCGGACATGGAGCGGGAGAGGCTGTGGGATCGATCACCAACTGACGACTTGGTTTTGACGTCTGGCTAGTAGCCGTCTCCCTCGGCGGCTGGGAACTGGTCCATGGCCATATACTCCAACAAATCGATGCCACCGACATTGACGCCCTCGGCAGTCATGGCCACAGCCGAGTCGCCCATATTCTGGAAAAAGGCGGGCCCCGTCGGTAGGTACCACATTTCGTTGCTAGAGTTGTTCCATTCCGAAGGGTCGCCAAACAGGTTGTCGGGCATGGCGCTGTGGTGATGCTCGAGGCTGGCGCTCGCCGACGGCGTGGACGGCCCGCCGAATATGGGGGCGGATCCGCTCGGGTAGAGGTTTCCGGTGCTGATATCGAAGGGTGTCGCCGAGATGTTGACAGGTGTTGCACATCGCTCTGCCGGGGCCGCTGTCCCAACCCCGGCCACGGCTCCAGCCACTGGTACGCCGCCTGCATGATTGGCTGCCGCTGCCGCCGCCGCCGCAGTAGAGAGAGATGCCAGAGTACCCGGCCCGTTGGGGCGCAGCCAGTGCTCGGCGGCCGAGCCATCAGGGCCTGGGTGATTACGCCACTGGCTGTTGGGCGCTGTGGGGGCGGCCAGGTTGGGACCGGGGCCGGCGGGCGAGTCCAGTCCGTGTGTCTGCTGAGGCTGGGGACTGGGCCGAGCGGCCGACGAGGCGCCCGAAACCGAGTGGCCGTTGCCCCCGGGGCCGGTGGCCGGGGCGTGAATGAACCTATTGCGCAGGCGGCTCGTCAGCGATTCGAGAAGGTCGGCAAAGCGCTTGCCGAGGTGCACGTCGTCAACGACGCAGTTGCGCAGGGCGTCGACGGTGCGGTCCATCAGACCAATGGACAACTCGACGTCGGAACGCGGGGCGCCGAGAGCAAAGGTCTTGAGTAGGAACATGGCGCCGCTGATGATGCGGAAGTAGGTGCGGACGGGGGCGTGCTTGAGGTAGTCATTTGGCAGCAGGCCATCGACGACGGTGCGCAGCAGGTTGCGGCTGCCGTCGACAACCTCCTTGACGTACTCCTGGTCAGCGACGCCGAAGCCGCCGAGGCTGCCGAGGGGCAGCTTGCCAAAGTAGTTCTGGGTCTGGGGCGACAGCTGCTCGGTGCCGGCCGTGGCGGCATGGCCGGCATGACTGGTGCAGCGCTCGACGACGGCCTGCAGCGATAGCGAGTTGACGTAGATGCGCACGTACTCATACTCGATGGTGAGGATGTGGCGGATGAAGGGAGGCAGGCGGAAGCGCTCGAACTGGCGCCACCACTCGCGCAGCATGGGCTGGAACTCCTCGAGCAGGCCAATGTATCGACCGCTCTGGATGATGTCGGTCGTGTGCTTGCGCGACCGGAACAGCTTCTCGTTGCCCACAAACATAGCGTTGCTGATGCCTGCCCAGCAGTGGATGATCTGGTCGTCCAGTTCCAGGTCCGGGATATAGTTAAAGCCGCCCGATAGCGACGAAAGGCTGGTGCCAGGCGTCGCCACGCCCTCGACTGAAGCCGGCCGCCGCCGCGCCGCCGCCACGGGGTCCGACTTGCGCAGGTTCTCAGGCACCATGTTAGTCCAGCCGAGCCGCCCAGCCAGCTGGCTCAGGTAAATGAGCAGTAGCCGCTTGATGCGGTGCGCCCGCAGCCGGTACGTCTCCTCCTCGTACTCGGGCCGCGTGATGGCCCCGGCCGCCAGCAGCTCGTCAATATCGTCGAACACGCCCAGCTCGTACGCGAGGCCCATGGCCGTGCTCAGGAGCATCCAACACATGCGGTCGCTGCGCCACGCCGGCTCCAGCCAGCTCTCGATGCGCTTGCCGCCCACGCCCGCCGTCGTCGCCGCGCCGCCCGTCCCCCCGCGCCCACCCCCAGCCACGTCTGGTAGGCCCGCGACCCCGTCGTAAGCCGACGGCAGCAGCAGCTCGTCGATGGCCTCGGCCGGCGGGAAGTGCAGCGCCCGCGGGTGCCACTCGGTAAGGATCATGAGCGACTCTATAGTGCCCAGCGTGCGCAGGCTGCCCTTGCGGAGCCCCCGCCAGGGAGCCGTGCTGGACGTCTGGCTCTCGTCCAGGCCCGGGCCCCCGGAGCCGCAGAAGCCGCCGCCAAAGGCCTCCTGCCCCCACACGACCCGTTCGATCATACCACGGAGATAGGTCCACAGCTGCTCGTGGATGGCGTGTGACCGGCAGTGTCCGCCCGTGCCAGGCATCCGGCGGTAGCGCGATGCAATGGTCAACAGGGTAACCGTTAGGATCGGCTCCTCCGTCAGCAGCGTCAGGTGCGCCGCCGCGTTGCTGAACGTCGGCGGCGATATTGGTGTCAGGGGAGAGAGATACGTGTAGTAGCTATCAGAAGAGAGAGACAGAGACGACGACGACGAGAGTGACGGCGGCAACGGCGACGACGGTCAGCAGCTGAGCACAAAGGCACGGCAGATTGCGTGGTCCATGCAACCAACTTACTAGTCGATGTAGTCGATGGCCTCCTGGGCCGTAAACCAGCCAGCTCGTACGAAGCGGAACCGCGCCCATGCCTTCAGTGCCTCGGCGTAGCCGGGATCGCTGTCCAAGTCGCGCTTGGCCGTCAACTGCGGGTCGATGGGCTGGCCAGCCTCGCGAGCACCCCGTCGTGTCGTCTGGCTCAAGCGGCGGCGGCGCTGGTGGTCTTGCAGGTGCGGGTGGCCGCTGCTGCCATCATGCTCGTGCGGCCTCGCGGGGTCGTGGGTAGTGGCAGCGTGCCCGGGGTCTGGCCGGGGAACCAGGAAGCTGACTGAGGGTGGAGGTCCGGCTCGCTGTGGGCGCACTTCCGTGCCCGTATCGCCATGTTTGTGTGGGCTTCACGTTATACGTACCAACAAGTACCGAGGTTGCATGCGTCAGCTTGTGACACTTTTGTGCGCCAACACTCCAACACTCTCCAGAGAGAGAGAGCAGACATACCTGTCCGTTGCTGCCTTGTACAACAGGTCCAGGGCATCGTGGGGCCCATAAACCTCGCGACGCATAACCGAGCGTGCCTCCAGGTTCTCCAGCGGAGTATTAGGCTCGTCGGCAGCGCTGCCGAGCCCGCGACCTGTACACGGGCGGGCCTGCCCGCTGCCGTGTTCGACAGTCGACAGAGAGCCGCGGCGGGGCCTGGGGAGCGGCTGGGAACGGCCCTGTGAGCCGCCCGGGGTGAGCGGGGCCTCAGAGTAGAGCCGGTGGTCCAGTGGCGGGGGCGATACGGCAGCGCGGCGCTTACGGCCGTTGCGGACCACGTAGTCGTCTTCGCCGCCCGACAATGTCTCATCGTCGGCCTTGCGCTTGCGGCGAGTGGCGCTGAAAAAGCACTCCTTGCTCTCACGGCGGCAGCGCACGCACGGGGGATCGTGGGGATTGTCGACGCTGCCAAGGTCGCAGCGCACCTTGCGCCTGCGACACGGGATGCAGGCCTGGTAGACTCGCCGATGCTGCGGCGGCTGCGACGACGTGGCTGTTGGTGCGGGGCCCGACGAAGCTGATGACGGAGCGGACGTAGACGGCGGCGGCGGCGGTGGCGGCGGCGGTGGTGGTGG
>PYSQ01000199.1:0-56900 GCA_003049435.1 Nakataea oryzae | reverse complement strand
AAAAAAAAAATGAATCTAACAATAATATTGTTTTTAATAGGAGTTTTAGGTTTTGTATTAAATAGGAAAAATATTATTTTAATGTTAATATCAATTGAAATTATGCTTTTATCTATAACATTTTTAATATTGGTTAGTTCACTTAATATTGATGATATAATCGGACAAACTTATGCTATATATATTATAGTAATAGCAGGAGCTGAATCTGCAATAGGTTTGGGTATTCTAGTAGCTTTTTACAGATTAAATTCCTCCCTTAAATTATATCCTTGTTATAAAGCTCCTCATAAAAATTTAAATTCTTCTCCTAGATTTTTTTCTACAAGTGCTAAACAAATGCGTAAAAAAAATACGTCCTTTCTGGTAAATAAATTAGATTCTTCATTTATTACAGGTTTAATTGATGCAGAAGGTTCTTTTGTTGTAACTATATTGAAAAATGCTAGATATCGTCTAGGATGAGTTATACAAGCTAGATTTCAACTTAAATTACGAGCTTGCGCCGAAAAAGATAGAGAATTAGTATTAGCTATACGAGACTATTTTAATAATATAGGATATATTTCTAATATTAATAAACGAAATTCAGTTGAATTTAGAGTTACTAATATAAAAGATTTATATCTAATAATCTCACATTTTGTATCTAATCCTCTTCTAACTAAAAAGTATGCCGATTTTTTATTGTTTAAAGAAATATGTTCTATTATTCTTGAAAATAAACATTATACTCCAGAAGGGTTGCAAAAAATTATTAATAATAAAGCAGCTATGAATTGAGGTTTATCTGAAAATTTAAAAGAAAATTTTCCTTTAACAATACAAACTTCAAGACCTATAGTTATTAGTGATATAAACAATATTACACCTGAATGAATAGCTGGTTTTTGTACGGGTGCGCAAGCTACTAATTTTTCTATTTTTATAACGGGTAAATACGCTTCAGTTCGTTTTTCTGTTAGTCAGGATATAAGAGATATTTTATTATTAGAAAATTTAGGTATTTACTTAAATTGTGGTATAATAAATAAATATAAAGATCGTGATGTTTGTGAATTAGTTGTGGCAAGAATAGATGATATAATTATAAATATTATTCCTTTTTTTGAAAAATATCCAATAATAGGTTCTAAATATAATAATTATATTTATTTTAAAGAAGCTGCCTTTATTATTAAAAATAAAGAGCATCTTACAAATGAGGGTATGGATAGAATAAAAGGACTAAAAGCTATAATTAATAAGGAATAATTTAAGGTTTTGATCTAAAAAGATAAAGTAAACCTTTATCTAGTTATAGTTCTACCTATAGCTAAACTTTCAAATTGCGGGAAGGTCTTAAAGACAAATCTACCAAATTAACATGGTAACATAGTTAATGGCATAGGTAATGACTCATGGTATGGTAAAAACGGTTTGTATATGTAGATAATCTGCAGCCAATCACCTTCAGAGGTGTGCAGTTCATCGACTAAACGTAAGTTGGTTTATTTAAAATAAGCTTAAGATATAGTCAGTTTCAATATGAAAATATTGGAGTAAAACGAAGAGGAAGTATTGCGATAGAATATAAATAATGTATTTAAGTATAATATTTTTACCTTTATTAGGATCTATAGTTGCCGGTTTTTTTGGTAGAAAAGTAGGGGTAAGTGGAGCTCAAGTAGTGACAACTTTAAGTGTTATAATCACAACAATTTTAGCTATAATTGGGTTTTTAGAAGTAGGATTTAATAATACACCAGTATCAATAAACTTATTTAGATGAATAGAAAGTGAATGATTTAATATTATTTGAGGGTTTCATTTTGATAGTTTAACAGTTTGTTTTGTGCATCTCTTTTATGTAAGAGAGAAGGGAGCTGTGTTGGTTTTAATCCAACTGTATAAGATGATATTTATTCATATATTAAAAGTTTTAGTGGTAACTTTAGCTGGTGATAAAGGACTATCCTGGCTATTTTCGGTTTTGTTAGCCTTTGTAGGCGCGACGTACGAAGTTCGTGCTCCAAAAAAAACAAAGGCGGCGCGACGGCTGCGAAGCCGTCGTGCTCGCCCCCTAGCTCTAATGGAATTAGCAGGCCTCGGCACAGCGCTAATGGAATTAGAGCTGGTTTCATACTTCATGGTTCAGAAATATGCAATAAGAAGCCGTTGCTGCAGAGTTTGTGCCTTTTAAAAGGTACAGGGCAAGCTAAGAAAAAAATATTTTCAGCCTCTAAATTTAGATATGTCTGATTGTACGGGCTTACAAATAAAATAAGCAATATGGTAAGGTACTATTCAAATTCAACTGATAGAGATACCCTTCAGCAGGCCTTAGGTCATCTGGATTCAGAATTCCTACAATGATTTGTAGGGTTTACGGATGCGGAGGGAAATTTCTGTATTAATCGTAATCTTAAAAAAGATAAAAATACTGTTGCTAGTTTTGCGTTTATGTTTAAGATAGCCTTACATAAAGATGACGAAATGGTTTTAAGATATATTAACGATAAATTAGGTATTGGAGGAGTACGTTTTTATAAAGATGAGTGTATATTTAATGTTACAGATCATAATGGTGTAGCTTTATTAATTTCAATTTTCGATAAATATAATCTAAATACTACAAAGTTTCTTGATTATTTAGAATTTAAGGCTGCTTTCCTTTTATACATTAATAGAAATAAAGATTTAGTAAGCTCTCCTGATATGATCAAAGATAAAGTATTAGAATTCAAAAATAGAATGAATACCAACCGTATTCAATTTGATAGACCGAAAAATTCTGAAATTGTCATAACCAAAAGCTGATTACTAGGATTCATCGAAGGAGATGGGTCCTTTTTCCTAAGAAGGGATACTTTAACACCTACGCTTTCTATCACGAATGCGGGTGTTCAACTACCGGTTATGATCAAAATAAAGGAATTTTTAGAAAATTCTTTAGGTTTTGATAGATATTCTTTATATAAGCTAAAAAACACTTCTACTATTGCTATAACTACAATAAAGGCTAGAAATAGTAATAGCAAAAGTGAGACCACACTTACCATAAAAAATATTAATGTTCTAAATAACTATATTATACCTTATTTTTCGGATATGAAATTTTTAACTAAAAAAGGTAAAGACTTTGAGGACTTTAAAATTATTAGTCAAGCTATTTATAATGGGGCTCATAGAAAAGAGGATATCAAATACTTAATCTTAAAATTAGCCAATACCATGAATAATTTTAGATTATCTACTTATAAAGGAGCAGTTCTATCTTTAAGCCAAAAAGAAATTACCGCGTTATTGCATGCAGTACCCACAGTAGAATATCTTATAGATGGTAGAGTGATTGATAGTACAACCAAAATATTACTACCTAGACAAAACAGTTGTGTGTATGAAATATATGAAGAGGATGGGGTTTTTTTTTTGGCTAATACTTTAACTGAAGCGGCTTCAATTGTAGGATTATACCCTGACACATTAAGTAAATATTTAGATGTTGAAGTCTTAAATTCAGTAAACCCCGAAGGGGCTGGGGTGTTCATAAAAGTTAAAAAGCATGAAATAAGAAGAGTAAGAGTATTCGCTCCTATTTCTTATCTGTAATTTTTATGGTAAGGCGAGAGCTTCGCTATCGTACGCAGGTAAGCATGAAGCAGCGCACTCCGTACTTCGTACTCCTGCCGTAGGGGTAGCGGAGCTCGGGGTAGCGGGCTCTAACCCCCGAAGGGGCTCGGAAGAGCCAGCTCGCATACTTCGTACTAAAGCCACTAAATACATTTTTTTTGAATAAATAATCACCATTAAATAATTTAATGGGTATTCTTTAATTAGCGAGTACTTCGGACCGTAAAAGCGGAAGCTCGAGTTATTATATTGACCACTAATTCTGAGTATGAGTTAGTTATATTAATGAAGGTGATATAATACGGCTACCTCCTAGCTTTATGGTAGGTTTTTGCTTAGCTAAGGAGGAGAATATTTTTAGGAATTGAGCAAGATTATAATCAAACAATTCCGTGCTTATATAAAAAGGTGAAAACGGTTAATGAGGATATACTTAAAGACCGTCGGCAGTTATAAATGTCGCTACAGACTAGTTCACCGGGGTTAGGCTGAAATGTCTGTCCGAATGTATAGTCGGGCCCTAGAAAGAGTGCGATATCTTAGGGAGGAAATATTTATCCGATACGCTACGCACAGTGGATAGCCTTATCACAAAAGGTAATAAACTCCTAAGTAGTGAAACTACTCTTAAAGTCTATTCCTAAGACAGGTGACTTTAAGGTTTGGTTAACTAGGGTTGTTCAATGTTAATACCTGTATTAATAATAAGTTCATTAGTTCATATTTATTCTATAAGTTATATGAGTAATGATCCTCGAGGTTGCGTTGAGGGAAAACGCTTCTGTGGGGATAAACTGTCAAATTCCGGGGAACTCCTAAAGCTTAAGGTACCAAGCAGTGGTTGAAAAACTATTAGTGGCTGAATTAATTCTTTAGGTATGGTAATAAGCCTTAAGATTTGTGAAAACAAAATGGACAATCGCGGATCTAAAATAACAAAACTAAACAGTATTGTTGTAAAAGAGCAACGAGTAAACGGCAGTTGATCGGTTAAGTCATATTTAACCGATTTAAGATGTACTCTAATGGGTTTTGAAAAAAATTGTGGTATAAACCACGTCTTCAACCATCAAATGTATTGAAGATCACGTGTTAAAATCCCATGTAAGCAATTCCGTCTTAATCCCGTCACATCTGTTCGTGGTTACATATCTTTAAGTCCTTTAAAGGATAAGTTAAGAGTAGCTTCGTTCCCTTCGGCCTCGGACCAGAGGCGCGAGTCCTGGCCCGGAGGCGAAAAATTAAATTATTCTACTCATACTTCTAACCCCGGAGGGCGAGCTTCGCTAGTAAATCCTGGTGTTTGGTCTGGTTTAATAGACGGAGAAGGTTCTTTTTCTATAATCTTAGTTAAAAACCAAACTCGAAAATTGGGTTGACGTGTTGAACCCAAATTTCAACTTGGTTTACATAGAAAAGATTATGATGTATTATCTCAGTTACAGCTTTACTTAGGGGGTGCAGGCGGTATCTATTTAGCTCGTAAAGGAGAGTTTGTTAATTACATAATTAGTTCAATTAAGGATTTAAATAAACTTATTGTTCATTTAGAAAAATATCCATTGTTAACTCAAAAATCTGTGGATTTTTTTTTATTTAAACAGATAATAGATTTAATTAATAATAAAGCTCATCTTACTGTTGATGGTTTAAATAAAATCGTAAATCTAAAAGCATCCATGAATTTAGGTTTATCAGATAAGTTAAAATTAGAATTTCCTGAATATCGAGCGGTGGATAGATCAGTCTGTGGCGGGTTATTACCCGTAACCGCAAATATAAATCCTTCTTGGCTTTCTGGTTTTGTCAGTGCTGAAGGAAACTTCGACGTTCGTACACCTAAAACCAATAGTAAAACTGGCTATAGAGTTCAGTTAAGGTTTAGAATAACCCAACATCTTAGAGATATAAAATTAATGGAAAAATTAGTTCAATATTTAGGAGGTGGTCAGGTATATAAATATACTAAGTCTGGTGTTCATTTAAATATAGTCGATTTTTCCTTAATTACTGAGAGAATAATACCTCTGTTTAAGGAAAATCCTTTAGTAGGTAAAAAATCTAAGGATTTTCAAGACTGATGTAAAATCCATAAATTAATGGTTAATCGTTTACACCTAACAGTTGAAGGTATGAATGATATACGAGAAATTAAATTAGGAATGAATGCTTCGCGGGTCCGAGTTTTTTTAGTAGCTCCGCGACTTCGTAGCGAAGCTCTAACAAAGCACCCCGAACTTCGTACTGGGTGGTGCCGAGGAAGCCGAGCTTCGCTACGGCACCACCCGAAGGACTGGCTTCCAGTTTAGAGGGCGCGCCATAGCGAAGCTCGCGAAGCTCGCGAAGCTCGCGAAGCTCGCGAAGCTCGGGGCGCGACGTACGAAGTTCGTGCTCCCCCCCTTAAAAAAGTAACCTGAGCTGAGATAAAGTAAGACAAATTGTATGATAAATTTAACAAAAAGCACAATCAAAGGTTTTTTAGTTATTTAAGTTTGTTTACTTTTATGATGATTATATTAGTAACAGCTAATAATTATTTATTATTATTTGTAGGATGAGAAGGTGTAGGAGTTTGTTCTTATCTTCTAGTAAGTTTCTGATTTACTAGAATAGCAGCAAATCAAAGTTCTATGTCTGCTTTTTTAACTAATAGAGTGGGTGATTGTTTATTTACTATAGGTATGTTTGTTATCTTGTGATCTTTTGGTAACTTAGATTACGCTACTGTATTTTCTTTATCTCCTTATATTAATCAAGACATAGTAACAATAATTGGGATATGTTTATTAATAGGAGCTATGGCTAAAAGTTCTCAAGTAGGATTACATGTTTGATTACCTATGGCTATGGAGGGTTTTTTAGATAGGGCTCTCCTTAAACTTCACTATATGCGGGAATATCCTGTTATAAGCTCTTGGTCCACTGTTCAATTAATGAATTTCGGAAAAATCCAAGAAGAAGGACAATCCGCTGGAAACTTCTGCAGCCGTAAAGCAGAAGGCTCTTCAGAGACTACACGTGAAGCAATAAAAATAAATGATAAGTTTAAATGATGATTTATAGGATTTAGTGAAGGAGTAACTTCGTCTTCTTCGAAGCAAGCTCGGATCTTTTATTGTAAATAAAGATGGGTACTTAGAGTTTAAAATTACACAGTCTAGTGTAGATGCTCAGATATTATTTTATATAAAAAAAGAATTAGGATTCGGATCTGTATCTTTACAAGATAAAATGAATAAAACTCATCATTTTAGAGTTAGAAATAAGGAAGGTATATTAAAATTAATTAAAATATTTAATGGAAATATAGTTACTAAATATAAATTGAATCAATTTATATTATGAGTAGAAAATTTTAACAATATTTATAAAGAAAATATAAATATATCTTCAATCCAACCTACAATTACTCTAAATAATGCTTGATTAGCTGGTTTTACAGATGCTGAAGGTTGTTTTACTTCTTCAGTTTTAACATCTAAAAAAACAGGTAAAAATATAGTAACTGTAAGGTATGTAGTTTCACAGAAAAATGATATAGAATTTAGTACTAATTTAGCTAAATTAATTAATGGTTATATAACTCATGTTAAAAGTTATAATGGTTATAATACAGTAGTTAATTTTGGTAAATTAAATATAATACTTAAATATTTAAATAACTTTCCATTAAAAACTAAAAAATTAATATCTTATAATAGATGATTAAAAATTTATGCATTAGTAAAAGATAAAAAACATTTTACTGATGAAGGTTTAATTATCATAAGATTTCTAACTAAACTTATTAATAAATAAATTTATTGAAGATATAGTCCGACCAATAACTTTGGTTATTGAGTATTTTCATTCTATTGGTACATTAATTGTATATAATGAAAATCAACACTTGCCTACTCCCGTTTCTGCTTTAATACACGCTGCTACAATGGTTACAGCTGGTGTATACTTATTAATACGTACATCTCCTTTATTAGAATATAGTTCTACTGTTTTAATTTTATGTTTATGATTAGGAGCTATTACTACCGTTTTTAGTTCTCTTATTGGATTATTTCAACAAGATATTAAAAAAGTTATAGCTTATTCTACTATGAGTCAATTGGCTCGAGAATATACTACTTGTTCAAGTATATTCAGGCATCAAACTATATGCGTTGAAGCTATACATAAAAATACTATAGCCAATTCGCAGATAACCAAAGCTCGTGATTATTTATATAATAATCACTGTAACTTCAAGTTTCTTAATTCATCTACCATTATAAGGTTACACCTGTATATTTTATGCGGGCTAATAAGATGAAAATTTGAGGTTATTAGTAAGTTAGTAGGAATCTCAGAGGCCATACGTTTGATATTAGTCTTTATTAAATTAAAATTAATTAATTTAATAGAAAAACCTCTTATCTTTAAACAACCTATCGGGCCAGGCCTAAAGGCCAGTGCCTTGGACTGCAAAGCAGTAGCTTCGCTAATAAAATTAGGGAGCACGGGTTATTACCCGTCTCCTGAGTCTTTTTTTTTCTTTTCATTCAAAAAAAAGAAAAAACAGAGCACCCCGAACTTCGTACTGGGTGGTGCCGAGGAAGCCGAGCTTCGCTACGGCACCACGCGAAGGACTGGCTTCCAGGAGCGATCCATTTTTTTAAATACGAAGGCTACAGCAGTAAAAAATAATATATACAGTTTAATTTTTAGTAGGAATATGTATACAAGCACAAGCACAATCATAAATTCTAGCAGGAGCTTCGCTACAAACCATAATATTACATATTCAGAAGATATTTCATTTAGACAATGATTAGCTGGATTGATAGATGGAGATGGTTACTTTTTATTATCTAAAAATGGATATAATAGTTGTGAAATAACTATGGATGCCAGAGATAAAAAAGCTTTATACTTAATTCAACAGAGATATGGAGGATCTATAAAACAAATTTCAGGCGGCGAAGCTCCCGCACACGCATTTAAATATAAATTAAGAAATAGAGCTGGTTTAATTGCATTAATAAATGATGTAAATGGATTAATTAGAAATCCTACGCGTTTATTACAAATGAATAAGCTTTGTGTAAAATTTAGTATAGAATTAAAGTATGCAAATAATCTTACTTTTAATGATGGGTGACTAAGTGGGTTTATCGATAGTGATGGTTCAGTATATTATAGCGAATCATCAGGTCAAGTTTTTATTAGTATATCCCAAAAAAATAAATACTTATTGGAACCTCTAATTAAGATATATGGAGGAAGAGTGGATATTTCTGGTCCTAAAATAGAAGCATTTAAATATGTTATATATAGAAAGGCTGAATTATTTAACTTGATAGATAATTATTTTAGTAAATATCCTTTAAGAACAGAAAAAATGAAAAGAATTCATTTAATAAAGCAATTTTATTTAGTTAGATTAAGTAAAAAAAATGTGGATAACCCCTCCGGGCTCGTAAAATTTAATGAATGAGTTAAATTTAAGGATAAATGAGAAAAATATAAAGATTAATAAAGAAATGGTCCAAGTTACGTCATATTATTTATGATAGTAATTTCGCAATTAGGTATGATGGTTATAGCTATAGGTTTATCTTCTTATAATTTAGCGTTATTTCATTTAGTAAATCATGCTTTTTATAAAGGATTATTATTCTTAGGTGCAGGTGCAGTTATTCATGCAGTTAATGATAATCAAGATTTCAGAAAATATGGAGGATTGATTAGATATTTACCTTTAACATATTCTGTTATGTTAATCGCTAGCTTAAGTTTAGTAGCTTTCCCTTTTATGACAGGATTTTACAGTAAAGATTTTATATTAGAATCTGCGTTTGGTCAATATTCTTATAGTAGTGTTGCAGTATATGTTATCGCAGTCATAGGTGCAATATTTACTACTTTATATTCAGTAAAAGTTTTATACTTAACATTCTTAACAAATCCTAATGGACCTAATAAATTCTATGACATTAAAAGTAATTATATTGCGCATGAAGGTGATATTTTCTTAAGTTTACCTTTAGTGTTATTAGCTATATTTTCTATTTTTTTTGGTTATATTACTAAAGATATTTTTATTGGTTTAGGTACTGGGTTTTTTGTAGACAATAGTATATTTATCCATCCTACTCATGAGATAATGATAGATACTGAATTTGCTGTTCCTACGCTTTTTAAATTATTGCCTTTAATTTTTACTATATCTTTTAGTATTATAGCTATTGTTTTATCTGAATTTTTAGCTGAAAATCTTATTAATTTTAAATTCTCTAAATTAGGTTATAAAATATTTGGTTTTTTTAATCAAAGATTTTTAGTGGAATTATTTTACAATAAATATATTACAAGCTTAGTATTACATTTAGGTGGACAGACTACTAAGGTTTTAGATAAAGGAAGTATAGAATTAATAGGACCTTATGGTCTTGAGGTGGGGCTACTTTCTTTAAGTAAAAGTATTTCATCTTTAAACACAAGTGTAGTTACAAATTATGCATTATATATTTTAATAGGATTTACTGTATTTACTTTTAATATGTCTTTAATGTATAGTCAACAAACTGGATTCAATTTGGTTTTATTATTGCTAACATGTTTTTCACTTTTTACTAGCAAAGCAGAGCTTAACTCGAGTGATAACTCGAGGAATGATAAGGGTACACTCTAGGGAAGTTTTTAGTTTTTAGCTAGCGCGTCCAGCCTACGGAGGAGGCTATCTATAAGAAAGTCCTTCGTTTAGAGGGCGCGCCTGCCGTAGGATGCGATAGCGAAGCTCCTCGGGGCGCGACGTACGAAGTTCGTGCTCCCCCCCCTCTGTCTCTCCCCGCCCAGTCTTTTCCCGAGCGAAGCTACTCTGCGAGCGTGGAAGACACAGAGAGGCTACGCACTCCGAGTTTTTTTAGTCCCTTATTCTTTAGAATAAGAGGACAAAATCGAATACGGAGGCTGGCTGGCTTCTAAGCTCCGAAATAAGCCGTAATATTTTATTAAATTTTGTTTTAGTAAGTATAATATTGTTTGTTGTTTTAATTTATAGTATTATTTACAGCAATGGTTCTAATTCTGAGCTTTAGCTTGCTTACTAGCGAAGCTCGCCCTCCGGGGTTAGAAGTAGGCAACAAACGTAAATAATGGTTAAATCTAGTAAGTGAGATGATTAAGTCTCATCTTAACCGATGTTGAAGGCGCAAGCTCGAGTATCAATATTGTTATATAGTTAACATTAATACGTAAAAAGTATTCATCTATATATAAAAAAAAAAAAATGCCTCAATTAGTTCCCTTTTATTTTTTAAATGAAGTAACTTTTACTTTTGCCATAATAACTATTACTGTTTACATGGCATCTAAATATTTCTTACCTAGATTTGTTCGTTTATTTTTATCACGTACTTTTATATCAAAATTATATGATAATAAATAATTATGATAGAAGAGGAAGCCGAGGAGCTTCGCTATCGCATCCTACGGCAGGCGAGCTCCGCTACCCCATTTATAAGTTTTATCTTTACTGGAAATTGATGTAAAGAAAAGTAAAGTAAGGTAAAGTAAAGTAAAGTAAAGTAAAGTAAAGTAAAGTATGCTTACTTCTTATTTCATTGCTAGCTACGCGCTACGCACTACGCACTACGCACTACGCACTACGCACTATGCACTACGCACTACGCATGCTTACTTCGTAGCACAGAAGTAAGCAGCAGAAATAAGAAAATAGAAGAAAAGTATGCTTACTACGAAGTACTGCTTACGAAGTGTACTTCTGCTACGTAGTAAGCCGGCGAGCTTCGCTACGCAGCAAGCAGTAAAGTATTATAATTTATTATAATATAGTATTAGTGATAAACTAAACTTTAGTTTAAATTAATTTTTAGAAAGGAAAGTCTATAGCCACTAATATAGTTCTATAATAATAGTAAGTTAAAGTTAATAGTATTTTATAGAAAATATAAAAAGATCATAAATAATTTAATATTGTTATATAAGATCTATATTGAAATTACAATCTTATATGGGAATTTTTTTTAGATAAGGTAATAAATAAACAATATATAGCTTATGTTTTTCCTAAAAAAATTTATGTTTGTAGCTGAGTAGCCGAACTTCGTACGGCTACTGCTTTGCTACGAAGAATGCCTACGCAGTACTTCGTATGAAGCAAGCACTACAAAATACTCTTAAATTTACTACGTATGTACTAGTACTAATACGTAGTAAATTTAAATACTTTATTTAAGGCTTGATAATTTAATGGTAGAATGCAGTGCTACGGACATTGTTGTGTGAGTTCGAATCTTGCTCAAGTCGAACTATCCTTATTACATATTCTTTGTGTAAGGATAGTTTTACGAAGTACTCTTCGAGGCGCAAGCTCTAAAATATAAAATTTATATTTTAGTCCGAGCGGAGTGCTCTGTTAGAGCTTCGCTACGAAGTCGCGGAGCTACTAAAAAAACTCGGAGCAAGCTCTTAATTATTTGTATACAATACACTATTGAATAGTACTTTATTTATAACATTTCAATTAAAAAATAATTTTTTCTACTTTAATAAAAAAAAAATGAGAATATTAAAAAGTCACCCTTTATTGAAATTAGTTAATTCATACGTTATAGATGCTTCACAACCAACTAACATAAGCTATTTATGAAATTTTGGTTCTTTGCTTTTACTTTGTTTAATCGTGCAGATATTGACTGGAATTACTTTAGCTATGTTGCAATGTGTAGCTGTAAAATCTTATAAAATGCTGGAACACCCTTTTATTATAAAAGGGCAATCAGCAGGATAACAACTTTGTAGAAAGTTGAGTTCTCAGAGACTAAACGTAAGACATGTGTTTTTTTTTTTGTTTGGTAGTTGACATAGTAAATCCTAAACACCAGATAAAGACACATGATGATATAGTCCAGCCTATTCGAGAGAATAAGGATATTTAGGCATATTGCTTTCTATTTATTTACTTTGTTGATATCAACTGACTTTTTAATGGTTGTAATAGACAACTACACAAGAGGTCGTGGTATCTCTAATTTAAAGAATAAATCGAATTTAACCAATAAAAATGTAGTCGGAGTAGGCAGAGCCTACTCCTTCGGCGGAAATCTTAGAATGAAGTTAAATCCTTGATTCGTTACGGGGTTTGCTGATGCGGAGTCGTCTTTCACTATGTCTGTATTTAAATCTAAGACGGCAGCAATAGGTTGAACTATTGAACCTTGTTTTATTATTACTTTACATATAAAAGATATAGAATTATTAAATAAAATTCAATTGTTTTTTGGTGTAGGTTCAGTATCAACTACTGGTAATAAGCTTGCACGTTATAGAGTTAGATCTAGACAAGATCTAAAATTAATTATAGCGCATTTTGAAAAGTATCCGCTGCAAACCACTAAGTTCATAAATTTTATGTCTTTTTGTAAAATATTAGAACTTATGAATAATAAACTACATACTACCGTTCCAGGATTCTTAAAACTATTATCTTTAATAAATATATTAAATAATCCTTTATCTGAATCTTTACTTGCAAAATTAGCACCTTTAGGTAAAATTCCTAATGTGGATTTAGAATTATCTTCTGTAGAGTCCTTAAACATCAAGGCGCAATTTAAATTGGACCCCTGATGAATATCTGGGTTTGCTACAGGTGAAAGTTCTTTTACATTCTTTACAAGAAAACGGGTTAATGCTGCAGGTAATATAGTTAAAGATTATACACTTATATTTGAAATAGGACAAAAAAGTGACAATTTATATCTTTTAAATTTAATAGTTAGTAACATGGGGTTCGGTAGAGTTTATACTGAGAAAAGAGGTATAAGTAAATTTAGATTAGTTCCTAGAGATCAAATTTTAAATGATTTAGTGCCTTTTTTTGATAAATACCCTTTAGAGGGGAATAAAGCTTTACAATATTCAGTTTGAATTAAAATTGTAAAGACTCTTTATCAAAATCCTAGATCTGCTCATAGAGAAAATGAAGTAGATGCTCTAATAAAAGAGTTATCTAGTTTAAATAAATAATATAAGCAATATAGTAAACCGGCATTACAACCCTAGCGTTGCAGAAGCCTTTAACTCGATAGAACATATAAAAATCATAATGTGTTCTTTAAATCAAGCTGTATGCTGGAAAACCTTATTTTATACAAAGACAATCAGCAGGAAACCTTTTAGCTCCGAATAACTTTTCGTCGGGCGACGAAGTCGACGCTAAGGCGTACTTCATACGTCGCCCTTTTTAAAAGGATCCCTAGAGACTAATACGCTTGACTACTAGTTTATAACTATAGATTGGTAGAAGATAGAGTCCAACCTTTTCTGTGAAGAAAAGGCTTAAGAGCGATTATCTTTTTATCCTTCATTGATAACGTAAATTTATCAATGTATTTATATTTAAATGGGTTGGTGTATACAATACCTTTTAAAAATAAAATGGAGTCCAATAAATTAACGAGCGAAGCTATTAATATCTTTTCTTCTGTAAAAGTAAATATAAGGCGTTTACCTTTAATTTCCTACTTTGGCGGCTCAGTCGCCGGCGCGACGAAGTGCTCGTCAACGCTTGGAATAAGAAACTTTTCTACTAAACCTAACACAAAAGCTTTAACAGAAAATAAGCTAAATGCTAATCTAGTAAGCCTTTGGCGTCAGGTCCAGAACCAGGGACAGAGTCTTGTCTCTGGGGGCGCGCCAAAGGGCTCGTCTGCGCAAGCTAGGGATGAAGAGTTTTTATTCTGATTTGTAGGTTTTACAGATGGAGAAGGTAACTTTTCTATTATATTAGACGGTTCTTATATTAGATTTAGATTTAAAATAAATTTACATATCGATGATTTACAAGTTCTTAAAACCATAAAATCTAAATTAAATATAGGTAATATAATAATAGAAGAGAATAGAAATAGCTGTGCATTTGTAGTACAAAATTTTTCAGATCTGAAAAATGTTTTATGTCCTATATTCATTAACTTCCCTTTACTTACTAGTAAAAAATTAGATTTTCAAGATTTTTACAACGCTATCCTTATTAAAGATAAAAGTAGTAAGGGAAATTTATCATCTTCAGATAAAATTAAAATTTTATCTCTTAAAGATGGAATGAATTCAGGTAGAACGGTATTTAAATACGATGCTATTGGACCTCAAATTACAATAAACCCTAATTGATTGGTTGGATTTATAGAAGCAGAAGGTACTTTTGGAATTAAAACTGGATCTTCTCTATATTTTCAAATAGCTCAAAAAATTACAAGTCAAGAGTGTTTAAATGCAATAATAACTTTTTTAACTGGGCTATATAATACCAATATTCCTAAAGGTAGTGGCATATTACCTGTTAATGTTACAAGTGCTACTAACATTAGGACAAATGTGGTATCTTTAGTTATTAGTAGTGTAGATGCTTTATACTATCATATTTTACCTTGATTAGATTCTTCTAAGTTTTATTCACGTAAATACATGGACTTTAAATTATGGAGATTAGCTCTTCTTTTAAAAATTAAGGGTTATTATTATTTAATCGAAGGTAAAAGTTTATTTTTAGATATTGCAGATATTCTTAATAAAAGATATAGTACAAGTGATAAATCAATTAATATTGATAAAGTTATTGGAGATTTATTTGAACGGTTTAATGATATTTCAAAAATAGAATCGCCGTTTAATGTTGAACATTTTAATCCTCATGTAGATAATGCGCTTAAGTTTAGAATAGCAAATAAATCAGATAAACCTAGAATAGTGTATATATACACAAATGAGGGTTTAATGGAGGGTTCTCCGTTTGCTTCTTTCAGTTTAGCGCATAAGGCATTAGGTTTAAAATCAAGCAGTAATACTTGTAATCGTTATTTAGATACCAATCGTTTATATAAGGGTAAATATCTTTTTTCCTCTAAGCCCGTAGATAGTGCGTCTAGGCCTTAATTAGGGATAGATAATCAATATGATTATGAGAGACGTATCTAATGGGTGACTTATCCGTTATTTACACAGTAATACAGCTTCTGCCTTTTTCTTCTTAGTATACTTACATATTGGAAGAGGTATGTATTACGGATCATATAAAGCACCAAGAACATTAGTTTGAGTTATAGGTACAATTATACTTATACTTATGATGGCTATAGGTTTCCTGGGTTACTTAAACATAGCCCAAAACGATTACAATATTAAAAAATATACAATTACGAGCTTTAGCACTGCTCCGCTAGACAAAGTCGAGCGGAGCCTTAAAACTAGGACTTTTAATAAAAGATATTATTCTACTTCTAGCTTACACAGTAATAGAAATACTGATATAATAAATGAATTTATTACATCAAAAAAACTTAAACCTGTTTTCATTTATGATAATCTGCAAGAGGATTTAACACGTAAAAATATAGCTAAAGATACAAAAGGACTTAGCGGTATTTATATGGTATTGAATAAACAAACTTTAAGTTATTATGTAGGATCAGCTTCTACAGGAAGATTTTATTCAAGATTTTCAAGACATTTAATATATTTCACTGGAAGTAAAGTAATAAAAAATTCAGTTAAGAAATATGGTTTACATAATTTTGCATTCATAGTTTTAGAGTTATTCCCTGAAATAGTTAATCAAGAGAATAATAAGAAATTATTAGATATAGAAGATTTTTACCTAAAATCTCTTTTACCTGATTATAATATTTTAACTGAAGCAGGGTCTAGTTTTGGCTATAAGCATACGGAAGTAAGTAGAATAAAAATGAAAGCTGATTACAGTGAAGCTCGTAGAGAAAGAATAGGGGCTTTAAATAGAGGTAAATCTTTCTCAGCTCAAACTATAGAAGCTATGAGAGAATCAGCCTTAAATAGAAAACAAGTAAATTATACAGAAGAAGGAATTATAAATATGAAAAAAAACTCTAAAGCTATAATAGTAAAAGAATTAAATAATATTATTTATGGTGAATTTAATAGTATAATTGAAACTGCAAAGGCTTTAAATTGTTCTACTAAAACAATTCAAAGAACATTAAAAAGTCCTAGTAAATTATTAAAAGGTCGTTGAATTGTTGATTATAATAAATAATACTATGTTTATTATATAAATTAATATTTAATATTGTAATTGTAGTCCTGTTAGTAACAAGTTTTATGCAATTTATGGAAAAAAATAAAACTTAAAGCAGAATGATCTTACAGGATCATTGAAGAAATATTTTTCTTTGGCAATACTAGTGAAAACGATCAAAGTATATTATATATTAATATAATGTATATAATGTATTAATATTTTTATTAACCAATGTATACTAACTAAATATGTAATATAAGAGATCGTCGGTTCTCCATAGGATCGCTACAGACTGCGTCACTGGTGGGTGGCTGAAATGCTGCTTAATGTACAGTCGAAACTTTTTATCTAATAAATAAATGTGATAGTCGAACTATAAAGATATCACAGCTTTTTAAATTAAAGTTTATCTTTATTTTAAAAAGTAAGTTTGTATGTTTTACCTTATGGTCAAATGAGCCTTTGAGGTGATAAATTTTATTATTCAACAGATGCGACAAAGGTTTCTAAACCAGATAAGAAATTTATGGGTTTGTTTATGGGAATAGTTGATGGTGACGGATATATTGAAATAGGTCCACAAAAACAGTACAATTTAAGTGGTATAGCTAAAAGCACTATAAGGGCACGTTTAGTCATTAGATTGCATTCAAGAGATACAGATCTTTTAGTTTATTTATCTAAGGTTTTAGGTGTAGGTTCAATTTCTAGTCTTAAATCAGTTAACCAAACAAGATTAATATTTTCAAAAAAGGATTTAACTAATGTAATTATACCTTTAATTAAAAATTATAATTTACAGTTTTTAACTGCTAACAGGCGTAATCAATTTGCCCTTCTTAGTTATATTATAGATAACCATATTATACATTGAGACAATGTTAATTATATTCCTTCTTGTTCAGAATTTTCTATTCAAGATATATTGAATTTTAGTTTTTTTGCTGATTGAGTAGTTGGTTTCACAGTGGCCGAAGGTTCTTTCGGTGTTAAAAGTAAAAGTGAAGCTTTCTTCCAAATTAAGCAAAAAGGCATTGAAAATTACAATATAATTAAAGCTATATGTTTTTTGATAGTGAATAGAGAACCTAATATAAAGGCTGATCCCTCAGATTGCTATCAGTTAACTTTGTCTTCAAAAGCGGATGTTCAAAAAGTGGTTAACTTTTTTTCTGCTTTTGATTCTAATTTATGTGGTTATAAGCTTATTCAATATAACGAATGGCTTAATTATCTTAAATCGAGCAATAGATATAAAGATGTTATTATACTGCACTAAATCATATTCAACGCATAAATTAAATTTCTTACACACCAATTGATATATAAAGCGCCTAAAATGCTGGATAGTTAGTTTCTTTGTATATTTAAACTTCGTATTCGTACGGAGCGTTCAGACCCGTAGCGAAGCTCGTTCCGCACGAAGTTCTCCTCCGGCTAACCCGAAGGCTCGGGCGCCCAATAGAATAGGTCCTCATAATATCGACATTTTATCTATACTATTTGGATCACTTCTAGGAAAAGGGGAGGCAGAAAAAAGAAAAGACGGTACTCGTATAACTTTTAATTATAAAGATAAGCATTTAAATTATTCACTTACATTACATAATTTATTATATATCATGGGATATTGTTCTTATTATACGCCAATTATAAGCAAACAACTAGGTAAAAATAGTAAAATATATAAAACTATGCGTTTTACTACTTGGACTTATACTAGTTTTGATTGAATATATGATTTGTGATATAAAAATAATGTAAAAACAGTTCCTGGAACAATTAGTGAATTTTTAACTCCATTAGCTTTAGCTATATGAGTAATGGATAGTGGTGTAAAAGTACCCCTAGGTTTAAGTTTTGATAAAAGCTTTACATTATCAGAATGCGAATTGTTAGTTAGTGCTTTAGACATAAATTTTGGTTTAAAAGCTAATATATATAATAAAGGAATACCTTCTCAATATTGTATATATATTCCTAAAGAATCCATGTTTTGTTTAAGGGATAATATTAGTAAATATGTCATACCTGCTATGAGGTATAAAATACTAGATTAAAAGAAGGAGTGCTTAGTAGCCAAGCTTCGCTATCGTACGCGCAATAAAAACTCCTTCGTTTAGGTTTCTTTTTATTTTAGTTGTATGCATATTATTTTATGCAACAGCTAAAAAAAAAGAAACTAATAGAGTAGGAAGCCGAGGAAGCCGAGCTTTAGCACGGCACCTACGGCACCTGGGACGGACGGAGAAATATACAAAGGATAAAGCTAACAATTCCAGTATAGTCTTAGTGTTAATATAGGTAGTAATTTTTACTAAGAAACCTGTTAAATTAAATAACACTAAGGCGATACTTGTGAAAACAGGTCAACAATGTTTGTTTAGCATAAAGACCGTCGGTGGAGTAAACTATCGCTACTAGACTGGTTCACGAGTGGGTGTCTGAAATGATGCTTAATGTTCAGTCGGAATCTTTTCTCTAGCACACTAGAGATTCAAGGCTTTATACTTTATTAAATTATAATTATCTTTATTAGATAAGTATAAAGTACAAGATTTGCTTGTTTTAAACATGAAAAGCTAAAAGCAGAATGGGCGAATTAAAGATTTGGCTACAGTTATTACAAACCTTATAAGTGCTATTCCATGAATTGGACAAGATATTGTTGAGTCAAAAACAAACCATTTTGCTAATATTTATTTGAGTATTTTTATTCTATTATATATTTTAATTACTATTTACTGCTGCTTTGTATCGAACTTAAATTTATTACTTTTTACACGAAGTGTATCAGATAGTGAAGCTTCTTTACCTACAATAGGAGTTATTCATAAAAACGCTTTAAAAAAAGGAAATAAAACTTTAAGATTAGATAAAAAAGAATATATTAAGATTCCTTCATCTTTTTTAGCTTTTTTAGTTGGATTAATAGATGGAGACGGGTATATTCAAATAACTAGAACTTCTAAAGGGTATATAACTATGAAATTGGTTATATCTTTACATCTAGAAGATCTTTCTACCTTAGAATATATTCAATCTGTTTTAAGATTAGGTATAATAAATATATATAAAGATCTAAGAAGTCCAACTTGTAAATTAGTAATTAATAAAACTGACCTACAAGAAGTATTATTCCCATTACTTCTGTATAATAAAATCTTTTTTTTAACTGACACCAGAGTAAATCAATTTAACTTAGCTATGTATATATTAAAGAATGATATTAAATTGCATGATGAAATTGTGGATAAAGCTAACATACTTGAAGTCTTTGAAATACCTAAAAATCCATTGGATTATACATTATTACCATTTTTTAAAAATTGAATTGTCGGATTTACATGTTCAGAAGGTTCTTTCTTTATTAAAAACAATAATGACGGTTGTTTTCAATTAAAGCAAAGGATACATTCTAATCTATTTGAAGCTTTTAAATTAATATTTGATACAAATAGAAAAATAGGTGTAACAGGTGGTAGTTATAATCAATTTGGTGTTAGTTCTAAATCTGATATACAAAAAGTTGTCAATTTCTTTTCGTTTTCAGGTTTACACCCGTTAATAGGGCTAAAATATATACAATATGCTAAATGATTAAATAATTTGCGTGAAAGTTCACGTTATAAAGATTTAAATTATCCTGAAGTATAATATTATATTGTAGGCAGGCACGCCTAAATAGATATATACTTTAAATATTAAATAAAAATATTGTGGGCTCCTTAAAATAATCTTATTAAAGGTTAATTTTAGAGGCAAATGGGGAAAATTACAGAGACATTTTATAAATAACCTCCGATTTATTATAAAACTATCTGTAGCGAACTTTAATTCGGTATATTAAAAAGGGTTAAAGACGTTCAACGACTAATGAGTGAGTTATACCAACAATAAGCTCAACACGATACCCCCAGAATCTTCTTTAGCTTAACGTTACTAGTTCTCTGCAGCAGCAATAAGCAGGTAAATGGTCAATATGCTAGGGAGATTTAAGATATAGTCTAATTCATCTTTAAGGGTGTAAAATATAATTTAAATATTATATAAATTAAACACGTCATAAAAAATCTTGTAACATTAAAGGTATATTTAATTAACTTTTTTTCGGAGCCGTTTACGACAAATTTTTGTTATGCCGTTGGTTTACCTGTAATAGGAATTAAGGATTCTAAATCTCGAGCTAAAAAGTTAAACCGGTTATCCACGGCTGAATATTTAGCCATCCCTAGTTCTTTTTTAGCTTTTTTAATGGGGTTTATAGATGGGGATGGTTACATTGGGATTAAAAAAAGTTATAAAGATCGGATAGAAGTTTATCTATCTATTTCTATACATTTAAAGGATATCGCGGTTTTATACTATATTGAATCTATATTAAAGATAGGTAAAATATATACTTACCCTAATAGAAAAAGCCCTACAGCTAGACTTGTTATCAATAGATCAGAGTTGCAAGAGGTATTATTCCCTTTATTTTTACATCACGGACTTTTTTTCTTAACGAAAACTCGTAGGGGTCAATATTTCATGGCTATGTATATTTTTAATAATAACATAAAAAATTTTCTGGAGTTACCTTCAGTAGCCCCGGTTTTACAAGAACTTCCTGTTAGTGCTTTAGGGTATGCAAATTTACCTTTTTTTTATGATTGAATAGTAGGATTTGTCTGCTCTGAGGGTTCATTTTTTATTAAAGCTAACACGGATGGTTGTTTCCAAATTAAACAAAGATTACACATGTTATTGTTTGAAGCATTCAAGTTAGTTTTTAATACTGATCGAAAAATCACAGTGGATAAAGGACTATATGCACAGTTTGGGGTTAGTTCTAAATCCGATATACAGAGTGTTATAAATTTTTTTTCTTTTTCAGGATATCACCCGTTAGTGGGACTTAAACTTATTCAGTATGCAGCTTGATTGGATAATTTGCGTAACTCTAAACGTTATAAAAATCTTAAGTTTCCCTCTTAGTTTTTATACTACGTAGTCCTGTCTTTTTTTTTTCAGGCTGCCTCCGAAGCAGTACAAAGTACAAAGTATGTAATTGGTTCTACTAAGTAGCAGGCTAAAGTTTATCATCGGTATATTAATAAATTCGTAAATGTGTAGCTCCGCTTCTATCCCCGAACTTCGTTCGGGGGAGGAAGCCGAGGAATTGAAGTTAATTAATTTTCTAGAGCTCCCTTAGATCAGTAATGGTTTAACGTAAACGGGGAAAATTGCAGGAAAATATTAGTTAATATCTCCTAAATTAATATAATCTGCAGCGAAGATTTGATGAGATATTTGAATAAACATCAACTAACGTTCAACGACTATCCAGTGCGTGATTATATCCACAATAATCTGGACATAGATGAAACCCCCGCAGCCCTATTTAACTTTAGTTATTTATATATATATATATAAAAATATATAAAAAGGTTGAAGATATAGTCTTTCTAGAGCCGCGAGGCTCTCAAGAAGTTTTTTTTAAACTAGAAATCATTTGAGGAGGTTTTTCTGTTAATAACGCAACTTTAAATAGATTCTTTGCATTACATTTTGTTTTACCTTTTGTTTTAGCGGCCTTAGTTTTAATGCATTTAATCGCGTTACATGATACTGCAGGTTCAAGTAACCCTTTAGGTGTTTCAGGTAATTATGATAGAATAACATTTGCTCCATATTACTTATTTAAAGATTTAATTACTATATTTATCTTTATATTTGTTTTAAGTGCTTTTGTATTCTTTATGCCTAATTATCTTGGTGACGCAGAAAATTATATAATGGCAAACCCAATGCAGACACCTGCAGCCATTGTTCCTGAATGATAGTAAAAAAAGATGTCTTTCATAAAAATAAAAATCTCGTTAATTGCTGGGAACTCTTTTAGTACAATGTGCGTGCGTGGCTCGTCTGAGATTATCAGCAGGAAGGCTCTTATATATTTGAGAGAATCCTCAGAGACTAAACCCCGAGACAATTTAGCTTAATTTTTGTATAACCCCGAAGGGCGAGCACGAACTTCGTACGTCGCGCCCCCCGAAGGGCTCGTGCAAGCTTAAGCTGGTAACTTTTAGTAATCAGCTAAAGTTTAAAATTACAATAATTAAAAGCTAGATTGAAGATATAGTCCGAACATATTAGAAATAATATGATTATTAACGCAAAAAAATTAATTATGATCTTAATATTATTTTATTATTTAACGTTAGTTGAGTTTTATTAGCAGCTCGTAATACTAAAGGAGTTAAACGTTTATCTTCTTCTGAACGAGCTTTAATGGAATTACCAAACGAAGTTAAAGAAGTACTTATAGGTATTTTACTAGGTGATGCCCACATATCTCGAAGATCCTCTACTGCAAATTCTAGATTGATATATGCTCAAACTGCTGTAACTCACAAAGAGTATTTTGAGTATGTGCTTAGTTATTTTTTACCTTTCTGTGTTAAAGACTATGTCACTCAATCTAAAATAGTTAGAGACAATAGGACTAAAAAAATTTATAGTGCTATATCTTTCACTACTATGCAACTTCCTTGTTTTAATGTATATAAAAATTTATTTTATGACTTAAATAAAAAAATAGTTCCTGAGAACATATACGAACTGTTAACACCTCGTGGTTTAGCTTTTTGAATTATGGATGATGGAAGCAAACAAGGTAGCGGTTTACATATAAGTGTTTATGGATTTTCTAACTTAGATGTCGATAAACTAATGTTTACTCTACAAGATAAATTTAATCTTAAATGTTCTATACATTATAACAGGGATAACAAACCCCGTATTTATATATTTAAGGAATCTATGGATACTTTAATAGATTTAGTGAAACCATATTTCATTAAAGAAATGTTATATAAATTAGGGTTATAAAGCTTCATTTTTAGTGGTCATATTAATTTTATTTTCCGATCTTCTTCCCTTTTATGCCATTTTAAGATCTATACCTAATAAATTATTAGGAGTTATAGCTATGTTTAGTGCTATTTTAATCATAATGGTATTAGCCTTAACTGATTTAGGTAGATCTAAAGGTTCACAATTTAGACCTTTGTCAAAATTAGCTTTCTGATGTTTTGTAGCCAATTTCTTAATATTAATGCAATTGGGTGCTAAACATGTTGAGGATCCATTTATTTTATTTGGGCAAATTAGCACAGTTCTGTACTTTGCACATTTTGTTTTAATAATCCCTGTCATAAGTTTAATTGAAAATACTTTAATGGATTTACGTAGAAGTTAAAGTGATAGCTGTTACAGCTTTAGCTTTAGCTGTACTTCGTATAGAAGTACACTTCACTTCTTATTTACAGTTCTAGGCGTATGTTTACTGTCTACTAATATAGAGATATCACTACCACTACCGCTCTTACGAAGCATGCATACTTCGTAGGTCAGGTAATGGGGGGAATGTCATATTAGAGCAGTAGCCGAACTTCGTACGGCTGTGGTACAACCGCGATATTTTTATTTATTAGTTATTTTCAAGCCCAAGTAGTTTTTTAATATATTAATAATGAATTTGTTTACAGAAGTATTAAGTCCTCTAGATCAATTTGAAATTAGAGATTTATTGAGTTTAGATTTACCAGTATTAGGTTATTTTCACTTTTCTATTACTAATATTGGTTTCTATTTAACAATAGGACTAGTATTTATAATAGTTATATACCTTTTGAGTACTAACTATGATAAATTAGTAAGTAATAAATGATCAGCAAGTCAAGAATCTTTATATGATACTATTTTAAGTATAGTTACAAATCAAATAAACTCGAAAAAAGGGCAAATATATTTCCCTTTTATCTTTACTTTATTTATCTTTGTACTAGTAAATAATTTAATTGGAATGGTTAAAAGGAGCCTTTGTATTTTATCATTATTTATCTTAGACATATTTGAAGCATTAGAATTCTACTGTAACCTGGCATTTCAAATACAATTATATTCTTCTCTTAACTCTAATTCTATTTCAGATACACAAATAGATATATCTAAGAATAGTCCTAGATATAGTTTTAACAATAAAAATACCTTTTACCTTAATCCTGATTATATTACAGGATTTGTAGATGGAGAAGGTTGTTTCTCTCTTTCAATATATAAAGATGATAGAAGCTTAACAGGTTGGCAAGTTAAGCCAATCTTTAGCATATCTTTACACAATAAGGATATTAAATTATTAGAAGCTATGCAAAGAACTTTTCAAACGGGAAAGATCTATAAACATGGAGTTAATTCTATGCAATATCGTGTAAGTTCTTTAAATAATTTAAAAATAATCACAGATCATTTTGATAGTTATCCTTTAATAACTCAAAAGAGAGCAGATTATCTTTTATTTAAGCAAGCTATAGCTATAATAAAAAATAAAGAGCATTTATCTACAAAAGGTATATTGAATTTAGTAGGAATTAAAGCTACATTAAACTGAGGTCTATCAGACAAGTTTAAAGAGAGTTTTCCTGCTGCAAAAGCTGTAGTGAGACCTTCAGTAATATATAATACTTTAAATGTTAAGATTAAAAACTTAAACTGAATTAGAGGATTTATAGATGCTGAAGGAAGTTTCCAAGTTATAACTCAAAATAATACAAACGTTAGTTTAAGATTTTCATTAACTCAACATACTAAAGATGAGGAATTGTTAAAGGATATAGTTACTTATCTAAACTGTGGTAGATATTATAAATCACCAACACGTAATGAAGGTCAATACTTAATAACAGTATTTTCGGATATAAATGATAAGCTAATACCTTTTTTAAACGAGTACCCGTTATTGGGAACTAAAAAAGATGATTACATAGATTTTGCACAAATAGCCGAACTAATAAAATCTAAAGCTCATTTAACGAATGAAGGATTAGAAAAAATAAATATAATTAAAAGTAATATGAATAGAAAGAGAACAACAATAAAAGAAGAATAAATAAATGTTTAGATAATTGTAATATCATAGATAAATAACAATAAAATACAATAAATTTCACTATATGCTGGAAACTTCTAATGCCTTTAGGTACCTATTATATTAATATAGGTGAAAATCTTAAAGGATAAAACAATGAACAATCAGCAGGAAACCAAAATAACAAGCCATGTTATGAGTAGGACCCCGAGAGACTATATGTGAAAGATCACTTAACACTATTTTACAATAATAATTAAGTGATTAAGAAATAGCCCATCACGTTAAGTCTATAAGACTTACTGTGCTGTCCCTATAGTTTTGCATCTACAAGTCATTTTGTATTAACGTTTGCTTTAAGTTTCACTATTGTTTTAGGGGCGACTTTTCTAGGTTTTTCTGTTCATGGATTAAAATTCTTTTCTTTGCTTGTTCCAGCTGGTTGTCCTTTAGCTTTACTTCCTTTGTTAGTTCTTATAGAGTTTATAAGTTATTTAGCAAGAAATATATCTTTAGGTTTAAGATTAGCTGCTAACATATAAAAATAAGATTAGGCATCTTATTTTAATTGTGTAAAAGAGCCAAATTCCGGGGAATCCCTAAAGCTTCTGGTACCAAACTATACTCGAAACGGTATATGTGGATGAAGTAATTATTCATGTAAGGTAACAAATCAGAAGATTCTAGAAATAGGAATGGGTAATCGCGGATCTAAGTCAGTAATATATAATAATATTATTGTAAAAGAGCAACGAGTAGATGGTTCTTCAAGATCTTCATTGGGGTGCTGCGTAGCCTCTCTATGTCTTCCCCGCTCTGCGAGCACGAACTTCGTACGTCGCGTCCCCCCAGCTATGTGCTGCTGCTGGGCTAACACGGAGGCGCCTTCGTCTATAATAGAGAGGAGAGACAGAGGGGGGGCCCCCGCCGGGCGCCCTCTAAACGAAGGACTGCTTCGTATCCGAAGGATACAAAACACTTTTTTGAAGATTTCGTAAGGTGTACTCTAGTCGCCGGGAAATCCGGTTCTTGAATGAAACTAAGTAATTTAAGATTAAAGATATCACAATAGCCTTTCCTTATATTACAATATTATCTTTATTGTTTTTTTATTTATATGATTATAATATTATATAATAATATACAAAATATACTTTTTTGTTAGAGCTAGCGCCCCCCTTTAAAGAAAGGATAAAGTATGTAAACACCTAGACAAAGTTTATATATACCTTTAAAGAAAGGATAAAGTTGTGAACGACTAACACTGTTTTTTGTAGATTTAGTAGTAGGCTTATCCTTCATATTAGGAGCAGTCTACCAAGATTATGCTAAATCCATACATAGTGGTAATAATTTCTACTACTTTACTACAATGCGTAGTAGCTTCATTACTAATAGATTAGCATTATCTAGAATGATAAGAACGTATTCAACTTCTACAACTAAACCTAATACAGGGTTTGTAGCTGTTTTTCATGACGCGGACAAAGATAAACTAAATATACTTAAGTTTATTAAAGGTAAATCCGGTATTTATATGTGAACTAACAAATTGAATGGTAAAAACTATGTTGGTAGTTCTATAGATTTAAAACGTAGAATAACGGAGTATTACAATATTAATCGACTACTAAATGAAAAGAGTATGCCTATTAATGTTGCACTATTAAAATATGGTTACCAGAACTTTACTTTTACTGTTTTAGACATATGTGACACGGATAATCTTATGGCTAGAGAAAAACACTTTTTTGAAGTATATTCTCCAGAGTATAATATATTAAAAATCCCTGGTAGTCCTTCTCGAGGATCAGGGTGGAAGCATACTGAAGCTACATTAGAGAATATGCGTATTACTGCTAGTAAGACATTTAAATCTCCAGAGTTTTTAGAAAAACTATCTAAGGGTCAATCTAAGGGTATTAAAGTTGAGGTAACAGATATGGAAACAAATACTTCTACTATTTACCACGCAATTAGAGCTGCTGCTCGGGCTTTAAATATAGACAAAAGGTATATAGAGCATTTTATTTACCTTAAAGAGAGTAAACCTATTTTAGGTAGATATATTTTTAGATTAGTAGGTTTAAATTCATCAGCTAGCGTAGTAACTTCAGTACCAGTACAAAAAACTTCTATGAAAGTGGAGGTTACTAATGTAGATACTAAAGAAGTTATAACATACTCTTCTATTAGCTCAGCAGCTAGAGTATTAGGTTATAGACAAGCCAGTATTTCATTGTATATACGAGAAAATAGAACTAAACCCTTTAAAGGTAAATATTTATTTAAGTTAGTAAAATAAAGATTGTAGTACTAACGAAATTTAGGGATAAATTTGTGGGACGATTATCTGGGCATATGCTATTAAATATATTAGCAGGGTTCACTTATAATATTATGACAAGTGGAATAATCTTCTTTTTTTTAGGATTAATCCCTTTATCATTTATTATAGCTTTTTCAGGATTAGAGTTAGGGATCGCTTTTATACAAGCACAAGTGTTCGTAGTATTAACTTGTGGTTATATAAAGGATGGTCTTGATTTACATTAATAATGTGTTTTATTTATGAAAATTTGTGCTTCTCGAAGTACGAAGTACGAAGTACGAAGTACGAAGTATGGCAGCAGAAGTGTACTTCTTAAGAAGTACGCTACGACCGCCCCGAAATAATAGCCGAGGAGTAACTTCGTACTTCGGGGTGGTCGCGCGCCTGCCGTAGGATGCAAAGCTCGGGCTCGCCCTACGGCTACTGCAGCAGTAAACACTAAATTGCTGCTTACGAAGTAGCATTCACTACACTACACTACATTACACTATACTAGTATAAGTACAAGATAAAAGACATTTACTTTAAGATTATGAAGTAAATGGTTTACACTTTGATTGCAAATCTTAAGTAAGAGGTTCGATTCCTCCATAATCTTTTGTAGTTCGCAGCTTCCCATGCTTATTTCTATCCTGACCCTTTGGGGGGTACGGATAGCGAAGCGCGGCGTCCAGCCATCCATCCAGTCCCTTACTAACCCCCGATAACCACCCCCGAAGGAGCTCGGGCTCGGGGTAGCGGAGCTCGGGGGCTCGGGCTCGGGCTCGGGCTCGGGCTCGGGCTCGGGTGCTTTGTTTTTTCTTTTTTTTGAATAAAAAGAAAAAACAAAAAAAAAGACTCGGCAGGCAGGAGGAGGCTACGCACTCCGAGTTTTTTTAGTCCCTTATTCTTTAGAATAAGAGGACAAAATCGAATAACAGAGCACCCCGAACTTCGTCCTTCCTACGGCGGACGCGAAGCTCGCGAAGCTCGTGCTCTGCTTTTTTTAGTCCCTTATTCTTTAGAATAAGAGGACAAAATCGAATATCGAACGCACGAAGTAATAAGCATGCAGAAGTACTTAGTACTTCTACGTAGTAACCACCGTTGCTTCTTATTTCGACCGCTCCGAAGCACGCATTACTTCGTAAGACAGAAGTACTAAGTACGAAGTAGCAAGCTACAGATTACATATCATGCTAATTTAATTTAATTAAATCAGATTAATTGAATTAAATTGTTACTATTTTTCTTTTTTTTTTTTTTTTTTTTTACAATTAACGATAGTAGCAGTGGCCTCGGGAATGATTATAATAATGATGGCGGTGATAATATGAAAGTAAACTCAGCACCGTACCCTTGCGTAGCAAAGCTCGCGCCTAAAAAAGATACTCTATTATTCTCTTCAATTTCTATTTGAATAGAGAGATGATTTTTATCGACAAATGCAAAGGATATAGGAACTTGATATTTAATATTCGCCTTATTTTCAGGTTTATTAGGTACAGCGTTTTCTGTATTAATTAGAATGGAATTAAGTGGACCAGGTGTACAATACATAGGAGATAATCAATTATATAATAGTATAATTACTGCCCACGCAATATTAATGATCTTCTTTATGGTCAACAAAAAAAGCTTTAATTTATTAAATATGAAATCACAATGAGTATTATATACTAACACAGTGAATGATGATAAGTATTTACCAGCATCTAATTCATACCCTTTGGGTCAGGATATGGATATAAAAATAAGTAGTAATAATGGGGACGGTCCTAATCCATACCCTTTGGGTCACGGTCACGGTCACCCTTTGGGTCAGGATAAAGATAAGGTTAAGGATAAGGATAAGGATAAGGATAAAGATAAAAAACCTCAATATAATTTTATTAAAGTTTTAGTGGAAGATCCTTTAAATAATAGAGACATTATATTGAGAGTAACTAAAAAACAAAAAGGAGTTTATGTGTGAGAAAGTTTAGATGGTCAACATAAATATGTAGGACATTCAATTAATTTATATAATCGAATAAGCTCTTATTTTATGCCTTCTATCCTTAAAACTAAAGCTCGAAGAGTGCTACGTTATTTTAATAAACATGGGTTTATTGAAATGAAATTAATTATATATATTATGGATGAAAATTCTAGTTTAGAACAAGTAGTAGAATTAGAACAATATTTTATAGATAATTTAAAGCCAAATCTTAATGTAGATTTAATAGCAAGTAGTTCTGGACACCATGAGCCTATGAGTCTGGAAGCCAGAGAAAGACTTAGAAAGCAGAGAGGTACTCCTATATATGTTTATAGTGTTGAGGGTTTTACTCTATTATATGTTTTTAATTCAAAACAACTTATGTATGACTCCATAAATTTACATCACAAAACTCTAAATGATTGTTTAAATAAGGGAACAGTATATTTAGACACTTTGTTTTTTTCTTTAGACTTGGTAAAGGAATCAAGCCAAACTAATTTACTTAAATTAGAAGAGCTTAAATCTTTAGTTACTGATAAACGAAGTGTTTACAATGTTAAACATCCTGCAGCTAAAGTTATTATAGCTGAGTTTAAAAATGATTATAGAAAAAATTTAGAATTCTCTTCATTAAATAGCTTATCTAAACATTTAAAAGGTGACCGTCATATTATTAGAGGATACTTAACTGGTAAAAAATCAGGTTATTATCGAGGTGTATGAAAATTTACTTATAAAAATTAAAAATATTTAATAATTTAAAAATAGGCATGGCCGGGTATAGTAGAAATATTATACTTTCTTTTCGCTGTAATGCTGGAACTCTTTGATAGCTTTTGGAACTAGTACTACAGACTTTCTTTTAGAAGAAAAGCGGTAGAATACAGTAACATTTCAAAAGATTAAGTAACCAGTCGGAAACCAAATTTAAAAGGGCTCAATATAGTAGCATTAAACACTTTTATTTAGTAGGATCCTCAGAGACTATACGCGAAATACCTTAATAAATATTATAATATATTTAAAGGTAAAGATATAGTCCAAACGTTAATGAAAGTTAATGATCCTTTAAATAGGATAACGTTTAATTAATAATAAGAGTCCTTCGGAGGCTACGCTCCGAGTTTTTTTAGTCCCTTATTCTTTAGAATAAGAGGACAAAATCGAATAACAAAGCACCCGAGCCCTCCGGGGTTATTGGGTCAGGAGCCAGTTATTTTCGCTTTTTATTTAAACCTCGGTTTAGAGGGCGCGCCTGCCGTAGGATGCGATAGCGAAGCTCCTCGGGGCGCGACGTACGAAGTTCGTGCTCCCCCCGAAGATATAAAGTGTAATGTCATCTTTTTTTCTAAGCTTATCTTATTAAGTATTATTGAGATATGTTTCCTTTTAGTTTGCTGGCATCTTTGTCCTATGATTAACGAAATAGGAGCTATTTTGCGCACAAAATCTTATTATTCAGCATATAGTAAAGCTCGTCGTCCGAAATATCTGACTTATAGTTGTTCTTATAAGAGTATAACTTCCAGAGATTATAGTACTTATGGGTCCCCTTCCTTCGGCGTGGTATACCCCCCGCTCTGTCTTGTTTTTTTTAGTCCCTTATTCTTTAGAATAAGAGGACAAAATCGAAAACAGAGCACCCGAGCGAAGCTACTCTGCGAGCTTGCGCCCGCTGTCGAGCACGAACTTCGTACGTCGCGCCCCCCACCCTGCGAGCACGAACTTCGTACGTCGCGCCTACTACAGGGGTAGCGGAGCTCTAACCCCCGAAGGGGCTCGGCAGAGTAGCTCCGCGTTTCCGAGGAGCTTCGCTATCGCTACCCTTACGAGGAGCTTCGCTATCGCTACCCAAAGGGTCGGGATGAGGCATATAGCAGAGGGGGAGGGTAAAATTAAAAGATCTAACTAATAATCTAGAATACGAATTTTATATTTTAAGTAGGGCTGCTAAGTTTATTGAAGAAATAGTAGGAGTTTGTGACGTAGCTACTTTAAGGAATAATATGAAAAATAATACTACTTATAAAAAAAGATGAGTAATAGAAAAATTGTAAGATTATTTAAGCGACATTTAGGTTCGACGTTTTTTATTCCGGCCTAAATATTTAAACCACCTATTATAGAAATTTGTATGCCTGCTTTAATAGGTGGATTTGGTAAGAACAAAATAAAAACCTTTTCAACTTTAACACCCGAGGATGATGAGATAAATGATTTTAATTTATTACGTAAAAATATAGGAGCTTATTTAGCTGGACTAATAGAGGCTGACGGTTCATTGGCTATACATGATTCTAATTCAAATGCAAAAAAATATGCACCAAAAATAATCATAGTGTTTAGTTTAAATGATAGTCCTTTAGCTGAAAAATTAGTATCAATCACTAAAGTAGGTAAAATATATAGAAAAGAAAATCAGGGTTGTGTATTGTGAAGTATTCAAAATAGCGCAGATGTTATAAAAATAATTCATATTATAAATGGTTATATGCGTACTCCCAAGATAGAGGCATTGCATAGAGCAATAAATTGATATAATGATAATATGGGTATGGAGATTGAACCTTTAGGCTTAGATCGTTCTCCTATTAATAGTAACTCTTGATTAGCTGGTTTTACGGATGGTGACGGTAATTTTAGTATAAATTTAACGGACAGAAAGAAAAAAGGTGTAGTTACTTCCAAAAGAGTACAAACTTTCTTCCGTATAGAGTTAAGACAAAATTATCATAGAGAGGCTTCAATAGAACAAGGGGGTACTAGTTATTTTGAAATATTAGATAAAATAGCTAGATACTTACTAGTTAATTTGTATTCTAGATCTAGAGAGCAAAAAGATAAAACCTTCTATTCTTTTATGGTTATAGCACATAGCTCGGAAAGCCATCAAAAAACCATAGAATATTTTGATCGTTATCCTTTATATTCTTCAAAATATTTAGCCTATAAAGATTGAAGATACGTAGTAGAACAAATTAAAATTCGGAACGGTAAACCTTTAACAGCTGAAAGTATATCAGAGATTCAAAAGATTAAGGCTCAATTTAACAATAACCGTGAAGTATTTGATTTTTCTCACTTAAATAACCTCGGTAGTTAATTTTTTTTTATGAAAAAATTGCCAAAGGTAATAGTAATATTATCATATAAAATATAACTATTTGCGGGAAGTTCCTAAAGTTTCGTCATAGGAGTCATGAAAATTTATATTAAACGTACATGACCCTTAAAACTGATGAAAATAAATGGGTAATCCGTAGGAAACGAAAATAAAAAAAATTTTTTTTATATAGGATCCTCAGAGACTTTACGTTATACTCCAAAAACATGTATTTTTTTTTGGATGAAGAGATAGTCCAAATGTAATTTAACAATTACAATAAAATGAATTTTTTAATGCCTTTAATGATAGGTGGACCGGACATGGCAAAGAATCGTCCGGCCCTCCTTTTTTCTTCTACGGTTGGTGTAGCACCTAAGCCTTACTATACTAGTAGTAATGGCCCGCGTTATGGCTACAATGAACCAAATAAGATTTTTGGTTCGTATTTGGCTGGTTTATATGAAGGTGACGGGCATATCTGAATTCAAAAACAGATAGGAAGTAAAGCTCATAACCCTAGATTTTGTATTACTTTCGGTTTAAAAAATGAGGCTTTAGCTAAAAAAATACTCGAGATTATAGGGTCCGGTTTTATTAGATATAAACCTAAAGATAATGCTTGTGTTTTAGTAGTTTCACCTGTAGTAGGTTTAAAAAAAATTGTAAATCTAATAAATGGGGAATTAAGGACTCCAAAAATACATCAACTTCATAGTTTAATTGACTGATTAAATAAAAACCACAATACTCAATTCGCAAAATTACCTTTAAATAAAGGCAGTTTAGAAAATAATAGTTGATTTAGCGGTTTTGTGGATGCGGATGGTAGCTTTTCTGTACAGTACACAAATACTGATAGCGGTGCAAAAAAAAGAAAGATTTCGTGTCGACTAAGAATTGAACAAAGGGTGTCAGATCCAATAACTAGCGCTAGTTATTTTGATATTTTAAATCAAATATGTTTATTCTTAAATTGTAACTTGTTAACCAAAACGCAAAAATCAACTAATAATACATACTATACTCTTGCTGCATCAAGTAAAGTATCTTTAAGTATTATAATTAACTATTTTAATAAATTCCCTTTATATACAAGTAAATACTTGGATTATAAGGATTGAGAACAGGTTGCCCATTTAATTATTAATAATAAACACCTAACCGTTGAAGGTATAAATACGGTAGAATTGGTAAGAAGTCGCATGAATACTAAAAGAACTGAATTTAAGGCGCAAGCTCGAGATCATTTAAAGGGGAGCTTGTTAGATTCACCATTACATAAGAATAGTTTGTAGTAAGGCAAAGGGATGTTTACACACACAAAGCTGCTAGAGGAAAATAAATCAATCAGGGAATGCCGTTCTAATTTGTGAATTTTAGAATTATTATTTTGCTATAAGCGCGGAATCTCTCGAAATTGGGTCACTTACCTTTTGTCTTGCTTTGCTTATGCAAGTAAGCAAAAGTAAAGATAGGAAAGAACCCAGTCAACAGATGTATAGACACCGAGTTGGGTACTTCATAGGGTAGTAAATATCTTGTACCATAAAGTAAGTATATTACTGAACTCGTCGTAAAACTTATCCATACATGGGAGGGTTGTGCTGGAAACCTTAGTAATTACTTTACGACTGGGATCCTCAGAGACTTTAATAAAATTTCTTAGCTAGTTAAGATAACTTATTAGGAATGTATATAAAAAAATATACATTAATACGCAAAACTCCAACTATGCTAACTAAACTAGATAGTTAGTCGGAAAGACAGTAGTTGGATGAAGACATAGTCCGTCTAAGTAGGAAACTACTTAGGTTTATCGATTCCCTAGATTAAATAATATAAGTTTTTGATTATTACCACCTAGCTTAATATTATTAGTATTTTCTGCATGTATAGAAGGTGGAGTTGGTACAGGTTGAACTCTTTATCCACCTTTATCAGGAGTACAGAGTCATAGTGGACCTAGTGTAGACTTGGCTATTTTTGCTTTACACTTATCAGGTGTAAGTAGTTTATTAGGGGCTATCAATTTCATTACAACAATTGTAAATATGAGAACTCCAGGTATAAGATTACATAAACTAGCCTTGTTTGGATGAGCTGTAGTTATTACAGCTGTATTATTATTATTATCATTACCTGTGTTAGCTGGTGGAATAACTATGATATTAACAGATAGAAATTTTAATACATCATTCTTTGAAACAGCAGGAGGTGGAGATCCTATATTATTCCAACATCTTTTCTTATTAAAAACAGGTTATATATATTTATTTATTTTTTTTACAATGCTTCTGTTAACTTGCTTATATTCAGAATTAAATAAGGCAATTCAAACGGGGACGAGAAGCTTCGCTATCGCTACGCGGTCGTCATCTTTTGATTTTTCTTCTTTTTACTCTAAATTTAAAGAATATTACCCTGACTTAAAGCTACCTGATAGTAGATTTTTAGAATGACTAATAGGTTTTTCGGAAGGGGAAGGTTCTTTTATTATAGCTAAGAGAGGGGACTTATCTTTTGTTGTCACTCAATCTAGTTCAGATTTAGGAGTATTAAATTATATTAAAGATAATTTAGGTTTTGGTAGAGTGATTAAACAATCTATTAAACAAAATACACACAGATTTGTTATACAAGATTTCAAGAATATTTATTTAATTTGTTTATTATTTAATGGAAATATGGTATTTCCTACAAGGAAAGCAAGATTTTTAATTTTTTTATCTACTTTTAATGAAAGGTTAATAAAAAAAAATTTTAATACTATAATTCCTTTAGATATTTGTTCAATCCCTACTTTAAATGATGGTTGATTATCTGGTATAACAGATGGAGAGGGTTCATTTACTTGTTCATTACTTTCTAATAGTTCTGCTTTTAGGTATAGATTTATATTAACTCAAAAGTGGGAAGCCAATAAATATGTTTTTGAACATTTAGTAAATATATTAAATAAATATTCAATTGAAGGTTCAGTTGTGCCACATCATGCAGATAATGTATGAGAACTTAGGGTAAATGGACTAAAAAATTGTAAAGGTTTGTTTGTTTATTTTGATAATTATAATCTTATGTCTAAAAAGAAAGATAGTTATTTAAAGTGAAAATTACTTTATGCCAGATTAGTTAATAAAGATCATTTAAATAATGATACTAGATTAGAATTAATTAATTTAGCTAAACAAATAAATAAAGTTATATAACCTATATGAATTTAGGAAAATAAAGTAAGGTTTAGCCGTAAGCTATAAGAATTATTTAAGGCAGATGTAAAATAAAAGACCTTATATAATGAATACTATTAAGTATACCTTAATTTTTAGTTTTTGCTATACTATTTATTGTGTAATTCTTAGAAAAAAACAATAAAATGCAGAAGCAATATTGGTGTGACTATTATAAAGATAGTCTTACGGTCAATATCTTTTCCCCTATAAGACAAGACCGTCGGTTTTCTAAGAAATCGCTACAGACTGGTTCACCGGTAGGTGGCTGAAATGCTGCTTAATGTACAGTCGGATTCCTCTAGGATTATTCCTAGGCTAGTTAACCTATACTAGATTATATAATTAAAGGGATGTATAAATAATTATATAGTATGGAATTGGATTCTTTGGTCAAATATGGCCCTTTATAATTTTTATAACGCAACAAACTATATGCGGGGAGTTTGCATTATATTTATTAAGTACTTTAGACATAAGTTATATTTATTATACCGTTAAAGTAAAAATCTTTTTAAATTACAATAATCCGCAAGTAACCAAAGCGTTTAACTCGTGAGTAGGAACTTCAGAGGCCATACGTTTGTTAAATAAAAATTTAAGATGCATTCATACTAATGGTAATTCAGAGACTACTAAATTTAAAGAGTGGTTAGCTGGGTTAATAGATGGAGATGGTTGTTTTACATTATCTAAACAAGGTTATGCTGGTTTAGAAATAACTATGGATATAAGAGACGAGCGTGCATTACAAGCTGTTAAAAATATATATGGTGGATCTATAAAATTAAGATCTAATGCTAAGGCATTAAGATACAGATTACATCATAAAGAAGGTTTATTAAAATTAATCAGTGATGTAAATGGTTTAATTAGAAATTCATATAGATTAGTACAATTAAATAAAGTTTGCATTAAGTATGGTATAAATTTAATTTCACCCGAAAAATTAACATATAATAATGGATGATTATCAGGTTTCTTCGATGCCGACGGTTCTATAAGTATAAATAAAGCTAGTTGACAATTATCTCTATCTGCAACTCAAAAAACATCTGAATTACTTAATCCTTTAATCGAATTGTACGGTGGGTATGTTTATATTGATAATGGTAGCTCTCAATCTTTTAAATGATATATCACTAAAAGAGAAGATGTGCTTAAATTATTAGAATATTTTAAGAAATATCCACCTAAATCTGCAAAAATTAATAGAATACATTTAGTTAATAATTTTTATGAGTTGAAAGACATGAAAGCTCACATAATTACAAATGATTCTTTATTAGCTAAAAGCTGAGATATATTTTATAAAAAATGATTAAAATATGAATAAATTTTAGAATTATTTAAAGATATGGTCCAAACGTTAAAATTAAAAAAAATTTTTTTTAACGTAGCATCCAGAGGTTTACATTTTAATTGTTCCAGCTTTTGGTATAATTAGTACAACTATCTCAGCTAATTCAAATAAATCTGTATTTGGTTACATTGGAATTTAAGAAACCTTTAGCAAGTTTCATTAGTTCTTAGCAGTATCAAACTCCGGGGAAGCCCTAAAGCTTATGGTACCAAGCTATAGTTGAAAAGCTATATGTGGATGAAGTAATTACTCGTGTAAGGTAACAAGTCATAAGATTCTAGTAATAGAAACGGGTAATCGCGGATCTAAGTCAGTAATATATAATAATATTATTGTAAAAGAGCAACGAGTAGACGGTACTGGATATAAAAAGTTTTTTTTTATATTTAAGGTGTATTCTAAGTAGCCCCTAAATGGGGGGGGTTGTTCTATTTCCTAGTTATTAGTTAGTATGTGTATGTATAAATCTCTGCTTCTTATTTCGGGGCGGTCGTAGCCGGCTGTACTTCGTACTAGTAATCTAGTAATTAAGAATAGTCAAATAAATAAGATAGCTAGACCTGGTGGTTTAAATTAATATAATTTAATATTAAACCATTAATATATTTTTTTGCTGTAGTAAGTAGCCTAGCGTACTTCGTATGCAGCCAGCCCCAGCCAGCCAGGCTGGCTGGCTGGCTGGCTGGCTGGCTGGCTGGCTGGCTGGCTACGCAGCAGCAGCAGCAGCAGCAGCAGCAGCAGCAGGAGCAGCAGCACTACGCACGAGTGTGCTAGCAAGCTAAGCCCGCTTCGCTGGCTTATTTCTTTTTTTAGTCCCTTATTCTTTAGAATAAGAGGACAAAATCGAATACGGAGCGGTCGAAGTAATCTGCTTCGACCGCTCCTAAATAAGAGCGAAAGGTAGTAATTTTTTTTTTCTTAACAACATCTACGTTCTTTCTCTAATTTTCTTTCTCTAATTTTCTTTTATACTGTCTGCGGGTTAGGCCCGCATTGCGCTTATTACTTCTTATTTCTTATTTCGGGGCGGTCGTAGCAAGCAATCCTAGTTCTATGCGTACTTCATAGCGCGAAGCTTATTTCTTTTTTTAGTCCCTTATTCTTTAGAATAAGAGGACAAAATCGAATACGGAGCGGTCGAAGCTAGCAATCCTAGTTCTATGCTAAGCGCGAAGCTTATTTCGGGGCGGTCGTATTAGAAGAACAGCCGCCTACTTCGTGCGTACTTCGTAGCAAGCGACCCATTATTTATTTTTCAAGATTACCATTTTATTGATCCATCCATCACTGGATCTGTTTATTTCTTATTTCATAGTAGCCATACGAAGTACACTTCGTATGGAGCTACTACTTTATCGCGGTTTAAGCGTTTTTAGTAACCCAAGCCTCCGTCTATAATAGAGGGCGCGAAGCGCGAAGCTCTCTCTATTATAGACGGAGGAGTAAACGCTTAAATATTATATTTAGCTAATAAAACCATTAGGTTTAATTAGTGCTGTGCTTCGTTAGAAGCACAGCACATGTTCACAATAGTCTTAGCTAGCGAAAGATTATGCTGATTGCGCGCTCTTCACGGGAGCAAAATAATAAGACAGGCTAGCCCCCTAATCCTTAAGTATTTTCAATGGTATATCCTAGTGTACGTTAAAGACTGGAGTGTCTACAAGAATTATTCTCTATAATTTGATATGATTAATAGTAATAACTATTAAAAAAACCAATTCCTTTAACGAGAAAGAGTTTGGGTCACAAGTCTGAACTAGAATTTAGAAACTTATAGCTCTATAAAGCTGCTCTGTTTTATAGAGGCCATGATATAAGTCCTAAGTTGACGAGATATGTAGGACCAAAATCCCTACAGATTCCACAACTTTTTTGTTATAGAGCAGGATATTTATGAATATCCCGATTCTTATTTTAATAGTGAAAGTATTATGAAGTTACCTATTTATAAAGGACACTCACTTTGTGACACCATAAAATAAAAAGCCAGCTGTAAAAAAAAACTTTATATATAATACAAGTAGTTCAGTATGTACTGAATTGAACAAAAATTTTTTAGCATATTCTCGCTTGCCTAGCACTACTTTAGGTAATAGTAAAAGAAATTTTACTACATCTAAACCCATGTTAGTTGACCCTGATAAAATTCTTAATAAAGCCTCATCCTTAAATAAACGGATTGAAGAATTTCAAAAAAAATTGAATGAATCAAAAGCCATGGAAAAAGAACGTGAGCAAGAAAAATTATCCGGACGGGCAGGAACTTCTTCGCAGGCACAGCAAAATAAATTACCAGAACAGGCAGGAGCTTCAGATTCTCAGCAAGGACAAGAAGAAAGTAATTTTTTACTTGATCGTGGTAGGGATGTTGATAAATGAATGATTAAACAAAAAGAAAATATATCAGATAATTTAGAAGAACGTATAGCTAAATTATCTATATTTGTTGAACCTGAAAGAATGCGAGAATTAGTGAAGGAATTCCAGAATGAGAGACTTAAATTAGTAAGTAATATGACTGAAAAGTTGCAGAAATTAGAGAAGGAATTTCCAGAATACCCTAAATCCATAGCTTTTTTAGATAAAAAAATAGATATAGAAGCTAATGGATTTAAAAAGATGCTACATGAATTACAAAAAGAGGAGGAAAAGATGCACAAAGAAATAGGAAAAAGATCAGATTATCCGCAATATAAGGAACAGTATGAAAAAGAAAGATTAGAATGGAAAGAAGAATTAGCTAAAGAGGTTAGTAGCTGTAGGAAAGAGAAACAAGAATTAAAAGAGCGTGTAAAGTCCAATCTTGAAAAAGCTAGTGAAATGGCTCAAGATTTAATGGATGAAACTGGTCCTGACTATACTGGTGGGGACGATTAAAAAACTAAACTGGTGGTACTAGCTTCTAGTGAAGGACCCCATACGAAGTAAGCCTACGTAGTACGCATTAAAAACCAGGTCAAAGTCTGAAGCTCGGGTTTACGCTATGATGTCTATTGGAATATTAGGATTTATTGTTTGAAGTCGAATAACGATGGCTTCACTCTATAGTGATATAGGTAATATAATTAATTTCGCTATATGCTGGAATAGTTTAGTGCTAATTAGTACCTTGTATGGTAAAAATCTAATTAGCTATACTCAATCAGCAGACAATCTGTCCCTGTATTCCTGGCTAAGTATGCCTGCTTCGCAGGCTACAAAGGATAACAAACAGAGTGTCTTAGAGACTACACGCGAAACATTTTTTGAATTTTCTGCATTTCATGTTTATTATAATACATTGTTTAAAGCTAGAGATCCTATTTCAGATGAGTGATTAACTTGATTTATTGGGGGGGGGCGAGCTCTTTCTTTAAAGAAAGGATTAACTGTTCATAACCAAGTGTCTAATAAACTACATTTAACTGAAGAAGGATTATCGCAAGTAAGAACTTTGCAAAAACAAATCAGAGCTTGCTCCGAGTTTTTTTAGTAGCTCCGCGACTTCGTAGCGAAGCTCTAACAGAGCACTCCTTCGTCTATAATAGAGAGGAGGAGCTTCGCTATCGCTACCGCTACCAGTAACCCGAGCCCTCTCTATTATAGACGGGGCCGGTTAGGAGGGGCTCTCCATATCCTTTGGATCAGGAGTGCTCTGGTTAAACCCGTAGCGAAGCTCGGCTACAAATAATAGTATGACTGCGCAAGCTATAAAACAGGAAAGGCTTAAAGATGAAGATATAGTCCGATACTTCTTTTGAAAGAAGCATACAATTTTGTTTTGTATGGGTAAATATAAAATATTTATTAACGGTTTTGCATCACATGTATACTGTTGGTTTAGATGTGGATACAAGAGCTTATTTCACAGCTGCAACATTAATTATTGCAGTACCTACAGGAATTAAAATATTCTCTTGATTAGCTACATGTTACGGAGGTTCTTTAAAATTAACTCCTTCTATGCTGTTTGCATTAGGTTTTGTATTTATGTTTACAACTGGAGGTTTATCAGGAGTTGTTTTAGCTAATGCATCGCTTGACATAGCTTTCCACGATACTTACTACGTAGTTGCTCATTTTCATTATGTTTTAAGTATGGGTGCTGTGTTTGCTATGTTTAGTGGATGATACTTCTGAATACCAAAAATGTTAGGTTTAAATTACAATATATTATTGTCTAAAGTACAATTCTGAATATTATTTATAGGGGTTAAAAAGAAGGGAAGTGTTTCTGAAATAAGTAAGAGATTATATAGTGAATCTTCTTCTAAGAAAGGTTCGCCATTCAACCCTGAAGAGTTTGCTATTTTTTTTATTAATGTTAAGGAAGAAAAAAAAGATATATATAAAGAGTTAAGAAATAAATCGGGTGTTTACATACTTATTAATAATAAAACTAAGGATTTTTATATAGGTAGTAGTCTTAACTTAACTAAAAGAATGGTTAGTTATTATTATTATACTAATTCAGATAAACTTAGTAGAATAGTAATAATAAGAGCAATGAAAAAATACGGTTTAGAAAATTTCTCTTTAGGTATTTTAGAATTTTGTAAAAAAGATTCTGAAATTTGTCTTAGTTTAGAGCAAAAATGATTAGATAAATACAAGCCTAACTATAATGTTTTAAATGTTGCAGGTAATTCCTTTGGTTTTAAACACAGTATTGATACTATTATTAAATTAAAACAAAAATTAAAGGAGGAAAATCATCCTAAGTTTGGTACTGTTACTTCTTTTGTAGGCACGCCTACTAAAAGAGCTATTAGTGAAGGAATAAAAAATTTTTATTTAACTAATATACATCCAGCTAAAGGATTGAAAGGTAAATTATCTGCACAGTATGGTATAGGAGGAAAGCTTGTTTTCTGTTATAGTAAAGGAGGTGAAGAATTAATTTTTCCTTCCATTAATGCGGCTAAACAGCATTTTAAAGTAAGATGAACTTTCATAAAAAAAAACTTAGATACTGAAAAATGAATAACTCTTCAAGGAGAAGATTGAATTATACAATCTAAACCTAAACAGAAATAGTCTGATTAGCCCCTCCCAATACTTCTATATGCTGTATAAATCTCATAAGGCTTAAGTACTTATTTGGTATATAGTACCCTTCCCCCGCTTTATTGTTACGTTATATCAGGGGGGGGAAGATAAGTGAAAATCTTAAGTATATCTAGACAATCAGCAGGAAACCTAAATAACAAGCCACGTTATGAGTAGGATCCTCAGAGACTACACGAAGTAAATTTTTTATTCGTAAAATAAGATTAGAGAATTATAATATAGTCCACACAATGTGTAATCTTACATTCTTCCCTCAACATTTCTTAGGTCTACAAGGAATGCCTAGAAGAATAAGTGACTATCCTGACGCTTTTGCAGGGTGAAACTTAATAAGTAGTTTTGGATCTATTGTTAGTGTTGTAGCTGCTTGATTATTTTTATATATAGTCTACATACAACTTATACAAGGTGAATCTTCAAACAGATACCCTTGAATGACTCCTCAATTCTACACAGATACTCTTCAAGCATTATTAAATAGAAGTTACCCTAGTTTAGAGTGAGCTTTAAGTAGCCCACCTAAACCTCATGCATTTGTAAGTTTACCTTTACATTCTTCTTTATAATTAGGTTTAATAAAATAATAGTACCATAAGATCGGAACTATAAGATGGGAATCTATGCATGAAGGATGCTTTGTTGTGCTACGAAGTAAGCTTACTTATACGAAATAGGCTTACTTCGTAGCAAGCAGAATAAGTATGAAGTAGCGTAGAAGGCGCAAGCTCGAATAAAAAAATACGATAATTTTTTTATTCTTACTGTAGATAAGATAACTTAACTTAACTTAAGTTAAGTTAAGAGCGGGTTTAAGCTATTACGATTATCCTTCGATTAAATCCGAGTCCGACTTCGTAGCGAATGGATAGTAACCCCCGATAACCCCCGAAGGGGCTCGGGCTCGGGATATATCTGTGAATAAGCTATTAGTAAGTCCGCCTTATAATACTTATTTAAACATTTGCTTTATTATACTTAATTCTTAACTCAGTTGTTAATTTTTAGAATACTGTCAAAAAAAAAAAAAAAAAATTTTTTTTTNCTATAAGATGGGAATCTATGCATGAAGGATGCTTTGTTGTGCTACGAAGTAAGCTTACTTATACGAAATAGGCTTACTTCGTAGCAAGCAGAATAAGTATGAAGTAGCGTAGAAGGCGCAAGCTCGAATAAAAAAATACGATAATTTTTTTATTCTTACTGTAGATAAGATAACTTAACTTAACTTAAGTTAAGTTAAGAGCGGGTTTAAGCTATTACGATTATCCTTCGATTAAATCCGAGTCCGACTTCGTAGCGAATGGATAGTAACCCCCGATAACCCCCGAAGGGGCTCGGGCTCGGGATATATCTGTGAATAAGCTATTAGTAAGTCCGCCTTATAATACTTATTTAAACATTTGCTTTATTATACTTAATTCTTAACTCAGTTGTTAATTTTTAGAATACTGTCAAAAAAAAAACAAAAAAATTTTTTTTTATTTTTTTTTATGTTATATTTACCTACTTTAATATCTTTTTTGGAAGTGATTTTAATACTTGTCCCAGCTTTACTTGCAGTTGCTTATGTTACAGTTGCCGAGAGAAAAACTATGGCAAGCATGCAAAGAAGATTAGGACCTAATGTTGTTGGTTATTATGGTTTATTACAGGCATTTGCTGATGCTTTAAAACTTCTTTTAAAAGAATATGTTGCACCTACACAATCTAATATAATTCTTTTTTTTTTGGGGCCAGTAATAACTTTAATTTTTTCTTTATTAGGTTATGCTGTTATACCTTATGGACCAGGTATAGCTATTACTGATTTTAATTTAGGTATTTTTTATATGTTAGCTGTATCATCTTTAGCTACATATGGTATTTTATTAGCCGGGTGAAGTGCTAATAGTAAATATGCTTTTCTTGGTTCTCTTAGAAGTACAGCTCAACTTATTAGTTATGAACTAATATTAAGTTCAGCTATATTAACAGTTATTATGTTAACTGGTCATTTGAATTTAACTGTTTGTACAGAATCTCAAAGAGCTGTTTGATTTATATTGCCTTTATTCCCTATATTCATTATATTCTTTATTGGGTCTATAGCTGAAACTAATAGGGCTCCTTTTGATTTAGCTGAAGCAGAATCAGAGCTTGTTAGTGGATTTATGACTGAACATGCTGCAGTAGTGTTTGTATTTTTTTTCTTAGCTGAGTATGGTAGTATAGTTTTGATGTGTATATTAACAAGTATTCTATTTTTAGGAGGTTATTTATTATTTGATATTACTTATATAATTACCGCAATTAATTATATAATGTATGAACTCTTTTTTATAGATTTAATTATACTTGTTGAATCATATATGCATGTTGCTTTTAGTAATCCTATTCTGGAAGGATTATTATATGGTTTAATCTTAGGGGTTAAAAGTTCTTTAATGATATTTACTTTTATTTGAGCTAGAGCATCTTTCCCCAGAATACGGTTTGACCAGTTGATGAGTTTTTGTTGAACAGTATTATTACCAATTGTATTTGCAATTATTTTATTAGTCCCTTGTGTGCTGTATAGCTTTAATATGTTTACAGCTAATATTGCATTATTTTAATAGTAGGATTTTATCATCGTGGTACCTACCACTAATACGTATTACTAATATACGTATTTCTTGCTACGAAGTAAGCATTGCTTCTAAGCTCCTAAATAAGCAAGCACTGCTACTAAGTAAGGACACTTTTAAGTTAGTACTTTGTAGAGCAGCAGTAGCTGCTGCTACTTGCTTGGTGCGTGCGTGCGTACGTAGCCTCCCGGCCCTGCTGCCCCCTTTACTCCTTGAAGTAAAGGAGGCTAATAAAATTTAGTGCTCGGGAGTGCGTAGCTCGTCCGAGGAGCTTCGCTATCGCACCCCAGGGAGTAAGGGATAAGAAGTAAGCAGTGCTTCGCTAGCCTACGAAGTACGTCTACGAATTAAATAAATTAAGTTGTTTGTTTTACTTCGTACTGCTTAGGCTTACTTCGTAGCCTAAGCAGTACGAAGTACTACTAATACGTACTACTGCTACGCTAGCTAAAGCTAGCTCTATATAAAGCTATATATTTTATATCTTTCTTACATCAAGTAATTTTACTTTTGATGATACTTTCTTATTACTTAATTATATAGGAAATATATGTAAGTTTTATAAATCAATATTATGTTATTATCCTCTTTATTATTAATACCTTTAATTGGTATATTCATTATTTCTAGTGTAACTTCTTATGATTTAACTATAAAAACAATTAATTTAAAAAAAATAGCTTTAATAACTTCTTTATTAAATTTAATTATATCTTTAATATTATATACGTTATTTGATTTTAGTAGTAATCAATTCCAATTTGTACAAGAACATTATGAATTAAGTTTTTTTGATATTTATTTAGGGGTAGATGGAATATCTATATACTTTGTGCTATTAACAACAATAATAATGCCTATTGCATTATTGTCTAATTGAAATTCCATTACTGAAAATATAAAGTACTATTTAATAATTATGTTATTGTTAGAAACTTTATTATTAGCGGTTTTTTTGGTATTAGATATATTGTTGTTTTATATTTTTTTTGAAAGTATATTACCTCCTTTATTTTTATTAATAGGTTTATATGGATCTAGTAATAAAGTAAGAGCTAGTTTTTATATATTTTTATATACATTATGAGGTTCTTTATTTTTATTATTATCTATTTTAGCTATGTCATCTATAATGGGTACAACTGATTTTGGTGCTTTATCTAAAACAAATTTTGATTATAATACGCAATTTTTTTTATTTTGTGGTATATTTATAGCTTTTGCTGTAAAAACTCCAACTATCTTTTTAAATAGTTGATTATTAAAAGCTCATGTAGAATCACCTTTAGGAGGAAGTATAATTTTAGCAGGTATTGTATTGAAGTTAAGTTTATACGGTATTTTTAGATTAATATTACCTATATTACCTAAAGCTTCTATTAATTATACTTATATAGTGTATTTAATTGGGGTAATTACTATTATATATGCAAGTTTTAGTACATTGAGAACTACTGATATTAAAGAATTAATAGCATATAGTTCTGTATCACATGCCGCTGTATATTTAATAGGTGCATTTAGTAACGTGGCGCAAGGTTTAGAAGGTGCTATAGTGTTAGGTTTAGCTCACGGTTTTGTGAGTTCAGGATTATTTATATGTGCTGGTGGAATACTTTATGACCGTAGTGGAACAAGAATAATTCATTTCTATAGAGGAATAGCTCAGATTATGCCTTTATTCTCTATATTTTTCTTTATTTTATCTTTAGGTAATTGTGGAGCACCTTTAACTTTAAATTTTGTAGGTGAATTTATGTCTCTATATGGGGTTTTTGAAAGATTACCTTTATTAGGTCTATTTGCTAGTTTTTCTATTATACTATCTGCTGCATATACTATATATATGTTTAATAGAATAGCTCTTGGAGGTTCATTTACTAAATTTTTTGAGGAAAATATCAATGATGTTACAAAAAGAGAATTCATTTTATTATTTATATTAGTAGCATTCACTGTAATACTTGGAGTTTATCCTTCTTTAATTTTAGATGGTTTACATTATAGCGTATCTAATTTAATTTATAGTGGATCTTATGCTTAAACTACTACTAATTTAATATCTTCCTTCTAACGGTATTATTCCAAATGGTACTCCTGGTTATAGTACAGTATCGAGGAAATAAGAGGTCTGATAATTCTGCTGCGTTGTCTAATAATAGCTTAAATTTAAATTCGAGTATAGATACCTTAAATAATGATGGGAAATTAAATCCTTGATTTGTGACAGGTTTTTGTGACGGAGAAGGTACTTTTACTTTTAATTTAATTAAAAGCCCAAGTAGTCCTGTAGGATATAAGATACAACTATTATTTAGATTAGGTTTACATAACAAAGATTTAGCCTTACTTGAAAAAATTAAAAGTTTTTTTGAAGACAAAGGTCAAATCTATAAGAGCGGTGATGCAATTAGATTTAATATTTCTTCTATAAAAGATTTAGCTGTAATCATTAAACATTTTGATAAATATTCTTTAATAACTAATAAATTGGCAGACTATCTTTTATTTAAAAAAGTTTATTCTATGGTATTAGATAAGAAACATCTAACCCTTGAAGGATTTCAAGAGATTCTTGCTATTAGATTTGTTTTGAATAAAGGTTTACCTGAAGGTTTAAAAGAAGTATTTCCTAAGGTTATACCAGCTATTAGACCTGAAGTTCCTTTACCTTCTGTTATCGATCCTTTTTGATTTGCAGGTTTTACATCGGCGGTCCGTAGGCGGGAGTTTTATAGTCAAAGTTTTAAAAAACTCAGATACTCAAACTGGTTATCAAGTTTTACTTAACTTTAGACTAACTCAACATATACGGGATAAATTATTGATGGAAAGCTTTATTAGTTACTTTAAATGTGGTAAATATTCAAATTCTAAAGATAGAGACTGGGCTGATTATTCTGTAACTAAGTACTTAGATATTGAAACTAAGATTATACCTTTTTTTAAAGAATTTAAAATAGAAGGGATTAAAGCCAAAGATTTTTAAACTTTCTGTTTAGTAAGTTCTATTATGAAACAGCGTAAACATATCACAGAGGAAGGATTGTCAGAAATCATTTCTTTAAAAAATGATATGAATAAATCGCGAACTTCTTATTAAGTAATCTTTATATTAATTTATTTTACTTATGAATTACTGTTAAAATTTATTGTGTTATAAACATAAGGTATAAAAACTACGAATATTTATATACTTTTATACAAAAGTATATTTCGTAATCCTTGAATATTGAATAAATTTTGATATTTGAGAATACAAGAAGCTCTACTTTGTGCTGCGCAAGCTAAAGCTACCCTTTCTTATTTATATTGTGATGAATTTTGGTCAATGGTCTACAAAGTAGCGCTGGCTATCAATAATAATCTGAATTGTATTTTAGTTTGAGAGGGTAAAGAATATAAAATTTAAGAGCTTGCGCCTTGTATTAAAAATAGGTAGATTAAAGTTGTATTACATATGAAAAATAAAACATATCTAGAATGTAATCAGATAGAAGGAAGTATACTTTTAGGTTTAGCACTACCCAGAGGGTCGGATTTGTTTCTAGTGGTTTATTTATTTGTGCTGGAGTAGCCGGAGGCTCGAAACTTATTTTCCCATCTTATACACTCACGATAATTGAGAGAACTTTCATTCTATTTGTTTATCAAACGAATTATAGACTATTTATTATGCTAATTAGAGGTATGCATAATTAAGTCCACGACTATTTCCTCTTTTATCTGACTTAAATTAATTAAAATGATAAATATAATGAATAAATCTTTACATAATAGATTAGAATTAACTTCACCATCTTTATATGGTTTGGAGTTTAAAACTGGTTTTTCTACTACTTCTATTAGTTCCTATGCATCATCACCATCTGATCCTGAGGATAATTATCCTTCTGATAGTGACGATGGTTCTAATAATGATGGGGAAGATTCTAATAATGATGGGGAAGATTCTAATGAGAATTTGGGGGTTCCTTATGATGGACGTAATCGTATACCTACAGATTCTCCTGATATATTTGATAGTATTGATACTTTAGTTGAGAGGTTTAAAGATAACCCTGAAGGACTAGAAGATTTTCGTAGGGAGAAAAAAGCTGAATTTGAGAATCAAAGGAGGGAAGATTTGAGAGATAATTCTGCTGATTCTGATGATGAGTTTGAGGACTATGAAGATAGAGAAAATATGATCGATGCGGCATATGCACATAAAATAAAACGTTTAGAGGAAAGAATTGATACTGTTAAGGAGGAAATAATGGAAATGGACTATTCACGTGGAAGAAATAGTTCTGAGGATTCTGAAGATGGTTCTGGTGAAGTTGGTGAAAATGTGAATGATAGTAGCGAATCTACGAGCGAAGCACGCAAAATAAAATTTGCAGAGGATTCTGAGAATGAAGAAAGTTCTTCTAAGCGTATAAAATTATCTAATGATAATAATGGCGGTAAGGGGTCTGGTTCATCTTTTGGAGGTGGCTGTTCTGGAGGCTCTGGTGGCGGTGACGAGTCTACTAGTGGTGAAGGTCCAAGCGTACCAGATGGATCTTCAGCTAAAACAATTGTTAAAGATTTATTATGTTTTTTATTTATACAATTAGGAAGTATATTTGCTGATATAGTTGAACTTATACAATTTTTACCTCTTAACTAGAGTTAGATTGTTGTAGTGAATTTTTTTATAAAAAAGCTATTATTTTATCACTTTTTTAACACTTCAACTTTTAATCACTTTTCATTTTTTACATTTTCCACCACACCCTTATGGAGGAAGGCCACATTCCATCTCCATCACTACGATGTTTTTACAACCTTCCGAGCTAGCGCCCGAGCTCCGCTACCGATAACCACCCCCGAAGGGGCTCGGGGCTCGAGCTCCGCTACCAAGCAAGCTCGTCATTTACTTTACTTTACTTTTATTTACTTACATTTATATTATTTTTTACACTTTTTTACTTTTATATATTTTGCTAGAGTATATACATTTTAGCTTACTACGTAGGCATCTTCTACTTCTGTAATTTTTTAATAACAACAAAATGAATAACTTAAACCTAAATAGCTTAATACAATACAACCCGCGTTGTATTTTAAATACATTCTTAAATCAAGAATTATCTACTCTTGTAAATAACCAGTTAGAGCTTTTTGTTTTTGTTTTTGATAAACACTTCAATTCTAATTTATTTAATAATAATAATAATAATAATAAGGATAATTTTTTCTATAAAGTAGAACATCTGAAGATGTTAATAAATTTATCTTATATTTAGATAATTCTAAGAATATTAATCAAAATATTTACAAAGTGTATACTAACGTTTTTTTAAATGGTGTGTTTACTACCAACCTTACTGATGTTTTAGAAGAGTTATATGATACAAATGAATTTGTTATATTTACTTTGTATTTTATTAGATTGAGTACCGGTGTAAAGAATTCTACTATTAGAATTGAGCTAAATAAGTTTACTAATCATTTGAATCAATATAATGATATATTTATTAAAGATAATATAGTAAGAGCTTGCGCCTTCATAAAAAAAAAAACAAGTTTTATTCTCATATGAATAAAGGCTAAGATTCTAGCTAAGAATTCTTATTTATGTTAGTTAGAGGTATACATAAATAATCTTTAATATTATTATTTATAATATTATTTTCCTCTTTTATTTGTTTAATACTTTTAATATATGATGAATAATAATAAGTTTAATTTTGGTTTTTCTGTATTTGGTTATACTATTTATCGTTTTTATTCTAACGGTAAGAATGTTGTGCCGAAAAACAACACTTTACTTCACGAGTGATGTGTAAAAGAGGGGCGTGATTTTGGAGAATTGTCAGAGCTACTTAACAATGAATCCCAGCAATTACAATTTTTTGTTGCTATTTCTAATGCTGATTACCATAGAACATATTTAAACACTCGTATATATGCCTCTGTTTTCTTTTATAAAGATAACACATATTTTGCAATGAATGAGCGTATTATGGATTTATTGGATCAACATCATTTTACTAACTTAGTTGTTTTAGATATTTGTACTTATGGTAATTTTGATAACAATTTACCAGCTTTCTACAGTAAGAATCTTAATATAAAAATAATAAAAGTTGCTTTCAATAAATTTTTTACTATGGATTATCTTGAACATTTATCTAGAAAATATATGAATGATAATAATTCTTCTATTATTCTACACTTTACTGGTGTTGGATGGTCTACTGTTAAAACTTGTTTTAAGCTGCATAACATCAATATTGGTGGTAATAATAATACTTTGAAACATATTCTTTCACCACAACAGTTTTTGTTGTCAAAGTTCTTAATGGTATATTTTGAGGATGATCGTTGTGTTAATGACTCTTTTATTAATTGAGGTCGTTTTAAATTACTAAGTAGAGCTTTATATGATTTTACTTTTAAGTCAGATAAAGATCTTTTAGAGGGTATACGTTTAAAACATTATGATGAGGGTGAGAGACAAGCCATTGAAAGGATGAAGTATGAGGCTGAGGTAAAGGCGAAGGCTTATAATAAGGCTAAACGTAAAGCTGAAGCTAAAGCACTGTATAGCAATAAAGTGCAAAAGAGAAATTTACACACATTAAATAATATAAGATTTAAAGCGATTAACAGAACTTCGACTTATGGAATAGGATAACACCTTCGTTGTTGTATACTTTTAGGTTTAGCACTACCCAGAGGGTCGGATTTGTTTCTAGTGGTTTATTTATTTGTGTTGGAGGTATATTATATGATAGATCTGGTACTAGATTAATTTATTTTTATAGAGGAATAGCTCAGATTATGCCTTTATTCTCCATATTTTTCTTTATTTTGTCTTTAGGTAATTGTGGGGCACCTTTAACTTTAAATTTTGTAGGTGAATTTATGTCTCTATATGGGGTTTTTGAAAGATTACCTTTATTAGGTGTATTTGCAAGTTTTTCTATTATATTATCTGCTGCATATACTATATATATATGTTTAACAGAATAGCTTTTGGGGGTTCATTTACTAAATTTTTTGAGGAAAATATCAATGATATTACAAAAAGAGAATTCGTTTTATTGTTTATATTAGTTTTTTTTTTACTATTATTTTTGGAATATATCCTTCTTTTTTTTTGGATGGTTTACAATACTATGTAGGAGGCGCAAGCTCGTAATATATTTGATATAGTAGATAGATAGTTAGTTAGTAATATTCAAATACTGCTCCTTAGAAGTTTCTTAGAAACTTCTAAGAAGTATGGAAAGCTAGGAATATGTTGATCATGATGATGATAAAGAATTAGTGCTAGCTTTAGCTAGCAGTAGCCTTACTTCGTAGGCTACTACTTCTGCAGCGTCACCAGTCGTACTTCTGTAGCCGTACTTCGTAGGCTAGCGAAGCTTATTTCGGGGCGGTCGTATTAGAAGTACAGTACGAAGTACATCAGAAGTACAGCTGCTTGCTGGCTTAGCAGAAGTAAGCATTACTTCTTATTTCGACCGTTCGCTTTTGTTTTTTTTGGAGCACGAACTTCGTACGTCGCGCCTACAAAAGCTAAAAAAACCGAAATTAGAAGCCAGCCATGAAGCATTATAGAGTAGTTTAACTAGTTCCGTTCCGGATGGTAGGGAACTGGTCCGAGCTTCGTTACCGAAGGAAGGGTCCTGTTTCCTACCCGGGAGCACTAAATTTTATTAGCCTCCTTTACTTCAAGGAGTAAAGGGGGCAGCAGGGCCGGGAGCACGGGTTATTACCCGTCTCCTGGAAGCCTACTCGTTTTAATATGAAATTTTAAGGCTTTTATACACACTGGTTGTTAGCTTGCGCAGTAAATATATTATAATACAGCTTTGCATAAAAAAAAAATTTTTTTTAGTTAAAATTTATAAGTGACGTAATCAATTTATTAATTATATTTTTTTTATATCTATAAAAGGTTATAATGAATAGAATGATTATGTCTAAGCTAAATCTCGGTGCTTTACGAAGTAGAAGTACGCATTATTTTATAGGTTTGCTTTTATTACGAGAAGTAAGCACGGACGATATAATGCTTCATAGAAAAAAAAAATTAATTGAGCTTGGTGATGGCTCTGATTGAACACTGTCCAAATGCTTGACACATGCTAATCGAACGTTTAATTCAATATATTTAATATCTTAAAAAAAGAAGTTATATTTTTTTATTAAAAGTGGTGAACAGGTGAGTAATAAAAAATATTTACAACCTACCTTAAAGTTAGGGAAAATCCCTTATATTAATAAAAGTTGTTTTTGTTTAATTTATTTTAGTAGCTTCCTTAGCATCGCTAAGGAAGCAGTCATTATAAATTAGACAAGCCTTATAAGATATTATATTCTTATATAAGTTCTGCTTTAAGATGAATCGTAAAAAATTCGGGATAGGTAGTAGTTAAGGTAATGGCTTAACTAGCTTATAATTCGCGTAGTCGAAACTGAGAGGTTGATCGACCACATTGGGGATGAGAAAATCCCAATGCAAGTACGTACAGCAGTGAGGAATCTTGGTCAATAGCCTAACGGCTGAACTGGCAATTTGGAAGAACGGAAAGAGTACGCTCTTAGATTGAATCATGAAATAAAGTTCTAAGTATATAATTGATAATGACAATATATATATTATGTCTTGGCTAATTGCGTGCCAGCAGTCGCGGTAATACGTAAGAGACTAGTGTTATTCATCTTTATTAGGTGCTGTGTGATGTGGGAAATCATACGTATGTGCCTTTTTTAAACTATCAAACTCCGGGGACACCCTAAAACCATTCGTACTAAACCAAATATGAAAATATTTGAGTGGCTGAGCTAATTCCTTAGGTAGAGTAATAAGCGAATGGATGAAGGAAACTGAAATGGGTTATCGCGGATCTAAGTCAGTATTGTTAAATGGTAATAATACTGTAAAAGAGCAACGAGTAGACGGTAGTTGACAATTGTTTAATAACAAGAGTTTAAGGTGTACTCTAATGGGCTTCGCAAGAAGTTATCAGGTCAGAATCCCTTCTAAGAAATTAGATAAAAAGGTCAGGTTTTATTCTACAACTAGGGATATAATTAACCAAATTAATTTAAATCCTTGATTTTTAACAGGATTTATTGACGGTGAGGGGTGTTTTAGAATAGCTTTAACTAAGATCAATAGTGTAATAGGTTGAAGAGTACAACTTTTTTTCCAAATTACTCTTCATGATAAAGATAGAGCATTATTAGAAAGCATTAAAAATTTTCTAGGGGTAGGAAAAATACATGAATCTGGTAAAAATCTTATTCAATATAGAATACAAACTTTTGATGAAATTTCTATACTTTTGAAGCATTTAGCTAAATATCCGTTAATTACTAAAAAAAAAGCGGATTACTTACTTTTTATGGGAGCCTATGAACTAATTAAATTAAAGGAACACTTAACTAAAGAGGGTCTTTTAAAAATAGTTTCTCTTAAGGCTTCTTTAAATTTAGGTCTATCCGAACAATTAAAGGCTGCTTTTCCTGGTATTATACCAGCTACAAGAAATACTGATTATTCAATTAGTATTCCAAGTTGTAACTGATTATCAGGATTTGTGTCAGCTGAAGGTTGTTTTATGGTAGGTTTGTCTAAATCTAAGACGTCCACTGGGCATCAGATCTATTTAAGTTTTATTATAACTCAACACATACGTGATGAGCTATTGATGAAAAGTTTGATAGATTACTTAGGTTGTGGTAAATTAACAAGAAAAAGGGATGTATATGAGTTCCAAGTTTTTAAATTTAGCGATATTACTGATAAAGTCATAGTTTTTTTTGAAAAATACCCTATCTTAGGTGAGAAAGCCAAAGATTTTTCCGATTTTTGTTACGTAGCAGATTTAATGAAAAATAAAGTTCATTTAACTGTAGATGGTGCGGCCAAAATACAAAAAATTAAGGAGGGTATGAATAGAGGTAGGTAATCTAAAGGGCAAATTGAATAAGAATTTTCCCTCTTAATTTTATGATAAATCTGAAAAAATTTGCACTCTTTGCCCCTGGAGTGCAGATTGCCGTGTTAAAGGGTACCTAGACGGTTATAATTCCAATAATAAAGGAAAATGTAACTAGAGTTTTATATGAAAAGGTAGTACTATAGGAGGAGAGATAAAATTCTGTGATACTTAGAGGACTGGTTAAGGCGAAGGCAACCTTTTATCTTAAAACTGACGTTGAAGGACGAAGGCAAAGGGCACGAAAAGGATTAGATACCCAAGTAGTCTTTGCAGAAAAATATGAATGCCATAGGTCAGCTAGCTCCCTCTAGCGTAAGCTAGAGAGGTAATTTACGCCATAGGTCGGTTGCTTTTAAATATATTATATATTTAATATATTTATATTATTATTTAATATATATCCTATATATTAAATAGTATTAGTTTACGGCGGGAGTCATCAGTTGGTCTATAAATGAAAGTGTAAGCATTTCACCTCAAGAGTAAATTGGCAACAACGGAACTGAAATCACTAGACCGTTTCTGACACCAGTAGTGAAGTATGTTGTTTAATTCGATGATCCACGAAAAACCTTACCACAATATGTATATTTATACAGATGTTGCACGGCTGTTTTCAGTTAATGTTGTGAAATAATGGTTAAGTCCATGAAATTAACAAAAGCCCTTGCTCTATTTATAAATTTAATTTTTATAGAGCCGATTCTCCATTATAGCGGTTAATGATAGAAGGGACTAAGACAAGTCATCATGGCTTTTACATTGTGGGCTATAGACGTGCCACATTTTCCTAAAACAAAGAGATGCAAAAATGCGAATTTAAGCTAATCTCAAAAATAGGATAAAAAGAATATGGATTGTAGTCTGAAACTCGACTACATGAATAAGTAATTACTAGTAATCGTGAATCACCATGTCACGGTGAATCCAACCTCGGATTGGTACTAACCACTCGTCACATGCTGAAAGGAGTGGGTGCAATAATTTTGCTTTTCTATTATATAATAAGTAAATGTATAAGATTTAGAAAACTATAATAGAATTCTTCGTATGCGCTACTCTAATTAGTGTTAAGTCGAAATACGGTTCGTGTAGTGGAAGTTGCACGGGATTAATGATTTTTAACAAAAAAAAACAAGTATAATTTAATTATACAAGAATGTATGCGAATACAAGATCTTTTTTTAATCTAAAGTGATGGTTAGATTAAATATTTTTATCATAGGAGATCCATATTCCCCCTCCTCGAGTCTTTTTTTTTCTTTTCATTCAAAAAAAAGAAAAAACGAAGCACCTGGAACAAGGGGGGAGAGCGAAAGCTATAGGATTCTATGATGAATAAGAATAAGATCAAATATTAGAAGGATATTCTAATATCAGGAAGGTTCCGTTTGTTGGTATGACGGGTTGAGCTGTAAACTCATTAGCTATCATGGCTGTCGAAGGTTCGATTCCTTTTCTTCCTATGTCCTTATAGCTTAACGGTAGAGCTCGGCACTGTTAATGCTGCGATAGATGTTCGATTCATCTTAGGGACTACTATATCAATGAATAGATAATAATATAAAAAGTTTATTGTTATACTGCTTGGCTGGCTTACTAGGTAGCAGAAGTACACTTCTATACGAAGTACGCTACTTATTTTTGCTGTAGCCGTAGGGCGAGCCCGAGCTTTGCATCCT